>MU868819.1:0-13968 GCA_036418205.1 Ostertagia ostertagi | reverse complement strand
ACCTGTCACTGCTTGCGCCCAGCGGGCCGCTACATCCGGCTGGAAACGTACGCGTTAATAGCATCAGTGATTCAAACTAGATATGGAAGGTGGTAGAAGTAGAAGATAAGCTGCTCAGTTACAGGCTGGCAGAAGCATGCCATTGGAGAGAAAACTTATCAGATGGTAAAAGTGATAACGTTGATGAAAATCCATACTTCCGATTTCGTTCTTCATACGAACATTGAAAGAAAAGTATCTCTATTGAGTTAGCTTCTCATTACTTTTCTCTCTCTCACTGTAATTGAAAAAATCTGAATTTTCGAATTCTTGAAATCAAGAATAAGACGATGAGTTCTTGGCGAAGAATGCCTTTTGGGATGCGCCGTGTACTTCACTTTCATTCAATCTTGAAGTCCACTAGGCCTATGTATAAGTCAAATCCAGTCAAATATCGAATGTATAGACCAATTGACTTGGCCTATACGTCGGAATTGACCAATCCAGTGAACTGCGGGGCCATCCAATGAACAAGTCAGTGTTTTCATCCTTCCAGACGAGCTTGTTGTCAAAAAATCAGTCCCAGAGAGATGGAAGGCTTGATTTTTCTATCGGCGTGGTAAATGACGCATTTGCCACTGAACCACTTCCGCCTCTACTATCAGAGAATGAAGGAACAAATTGTCATGTAAAATGAAAAGTTTTCTGTGCATAGTTTTACATATTCAAATTTCCGACATCGACGAATTTCGATATCAAGCAAGCCAGACAGAAAATAGGCCAGTTAGACTTTGATTCGCTAGGGATACGAGCGTTGCACCAGCGGATCGAACGATGTGCCAGCGACTCGCACTGCCTGAAAGTGGCGGGGCTTCCTTTGAACGTTGGGTTACACCACTTTCAAACAGTTTGAGTCGCTGGTACATCGTTCGAACAGCTGGATTTTGCTAGCGAATCGTTGGATTCGCGACATCGGCCTAGCCCGAATCAGCCAATAAAGATGTTCAAATTCTAGTCATAGATGTAGCCTTCATTTGTTATCTCTCGTGAAAAAACGCATCAATATAACATGTAAACAAGCAAAAAAACATACCGTCCAAAGCTTCGGATCCACATCATAGTCAACACCCGGAACACTAAGAGGTCCACATGATGTCGCTACTGGAGTCGTCACGCATACTGGCTCTACAACTGGTGGCTGTTCGACAAGAATAGTAGGAGAATTCATTGTTGAACGCGGCACGGGTGTTGGAAGCTGTAAATCATGACATCGATTCGATTGTACTGAGATTTCTTCACACATCCTTACCTCTTTCACAACCTTTTTCGATGGCGATGGTTCCTCGAATTTTTTCGATTTTGCTACTGAAGGTGTGTGCTCCTCTTCCGCTTTCATTCGCACTAAAAATGGCAGTTTCTTCATTAGCTTCATTGAAAATGACTGAATTTTCATGAAAAGGTCACTGCTATGGAGCTTACTATCATAAACACTCGAAGATGATGATATGGTGCCTTCAGAACCGCCTGATACTCGTTTTATACTTTCTGCTGAAAAAAAAGCAAATGAAATAGACAAAATCGTGTTGAAACAAATTCGCGCAGCCCAGTTCGATGACAGTAACAACTCACAAAACTTTCTGCTATTCTTCTCACTGGCTCTCATTGATTGATATGCTCGACGACATTTCGTTGAGCAGTATTGAGGTGTCGACGCAGAGCGTTCCTTCTCAAATAACCAGCTTCGTAAAAATGTCAAAAAAAGACTTCCGTAGAGGTAAAATAACTATAACCGTATTTGACCCAAAAACGATCTAAATTGATGAAGCGAGCCATCAAATTCAATTGAAAGTAAAAACACAGAAACTCACTTCCTTGAAAGAAACTTGGCAATAGAGACAGTGGTCCTCCGGTGAATCCTCAATATGCGGCAACATACGTGCGCTCACCGTCGGAGTACCACGAACCTTTTCTTTCTCCTTTTCCTTCTCCTTCTCTTTCTCTTTCTCTTTTTCTTTCTCTTTTCCTCTATCATGTCTTCCGCTAACTGAAAAATGGCAGAGGTTAAACCTTGACGGCTCTTGTCCCAGTGTCATCTAACCAGTTGATATTAACACATTCACGCCGATGGCCGCCCATATGGGCTGCCAACTGATAATCGCTTGCCAGGCGCTAGGAATGGACAGATAGGTGGGCAAACCTCGTAATCGAGTGTAAAATGCTTTTAAATTCCTTCACGGGGAAAGTGAATAAATGCTCTCTTTTCGTAACCACTATTTGTCGTTCTGATCGAAATCCTACTGTTATATGTTTAGATAATCTTTACGCATTGGACATTGCAGAAATTATTTTGTGACATTCATGTTTTTGTTCATTTACAAAACAAAATCTGCGGTTATGTGGTGGCCCCAAAATCGCGTCCGTCCCACGCGACCGAAAAGTGGAAAAGGGGCGTCGTCGTGAATGTGTTAAGAAGCGATTACGATAAAGAGGGAGCGCATCGGGGAAGCATATGCACCACACGAAATCAGTTACTTGGCTGCCAGGGAAGCGAGGTGTGGCGCTTTCACGACGAAAGGTGCGCTGGTTGCTGAGCAGGACTTCGAAAGCACTCCGCCCCAAAAGCGATCCGCCCACTACTTGGTGATTTGGACGAGCTGCGTTGCCAGCAGCGGCACAACTGGAGCATCTCGATTAAGCGTGGTTTGGCATGGTGCCACCAAACGCGTTGCGTGAACTCGTTCATACGTCCGCTTTCTGAGCTGTTACCTGTTCATGAGTGAAAACCAACGGCCAAAAAAGGGGTCCCGTTTTGCGTTTTCTTGACGGATTTCTCTGCTTTTTTCGCACTGGCGTACCACTGAGCACCACCACGTCCCTATGAACCCTTCTGAACCTATCGTGATTGCTACCTTTAGGTATACGAAATGCATGAGCAAACGCAAGATCAGTCAAATCATGGGGTAAGCCCCATCCAATTAGAGAAGGGTTCAGGTTTAAGAGAGAATCTTACACAAGCTTATTTCAAAGGAACCAAAACCGCTAATTCCTACAATTTAATCAAGATTTTCAAGATAAAAAAAAACTAACTTCGTCGTACTGGCTCCACAGAATCAGCCGATGAACGCGGACGCTCCGATTTTGCTGGGCTTTCTGACGTTGTTGATTGGGTACTTCTTCGTTTCTGCCTCGAGCGAGGCTTTTCTGCAGTTTCCGCGTGTTCTTCACCTGTTTCAGACGACGTACGCTTTTCCTTTTCAAGAACGCTCTTTCTTTTCTCCGAATCCAGTATTCGTCGACCAGCATCTTTTGGTCCAAAGTCCATATTCAAGAGCAATTCCAACTCATTTGTTCGCCGTCGTGGAGGATGGTTGGCGGAGCCGGGGCGACGATTCTAAAACGTGCAAGTCAAACACAAAACTTTACAAATGTGTGTAATGAATAAGCAGTGACAGCCATGCGAAAATCACTTGTATCCTTTTTGCGGAAATTTTAGCAAAACCCTCCCAACTCAGCTAGACCACAAGAATTCTCAAAAGAGAATGGGAATGAAACTTTTGAAAACCTTAGTTTGTTTACGCTCTTCAATATGGTCTTCTTGCAGCTCCTCTTCCTGAATTTCCTCCTTTTTCGATTTGCCCGTTTCTGCTTCACTTGGTGCCGTCGCTGACCTTCGAGTGCGAGATGGTATTTTTCTTTTATGTTCTTTTTCTGGCTCTGCTACTGACACCACTTGTTTTGTTGGTGGGCTATTCTTCCCACGTGGAGCTGAAAAATTTGAATTGAGCTCTCACTGCCTATCAGAAGCCTCTGAGGGCACAATTAATACAGAAAAACTACGGCTCGCTTAGAACAATTCTGTTTCCCAATGCTGCAAGAAATTAGTGTGCTAACCATGGTTGTGAAAACGTAGCTGCAGTAACGCAGAAAATTCAGAACCTCTACCCATGCTCAAAAATAACAGGCAGGGTTCAAAACGTAAAGCTTGATTTGGTTCTAGTCTGATTTATTGCTCTACGACCGCTGCACTGCTTTCCGCAGATATTATTGGTGGTATTGATGCAGAATATTACTTATTAGTGAATTGTGAACGACTAATTATTCTAAAAATGCACCTCAATGCACAGAATTGTTAAAGAAGAGTTTATGGTTACATTTTGTCTCCGCTTTAGTCTTTACGTCGATATCTGCAATCATTGGCATGATGTCGTCGAGTACATCGGACGACACTAGCTCAGTAAGCTTGTCGTACTGAGTCAGCGGAAATGGGACGTCAGATTCCTGAGTACAAAGAAAAATCAGAGCAAAAACAATGCAAAAAAGAAGGCAAATAAAATCAACGTTGTATGGACTCGATCTACTAACCTCAATAGTAAAACCATCCATGTAATGTACGAGTGGTTTTCCGCATCCTCCACCTCTGGCGCGGAACGCTAACGCTTCACGAATAAAAATTGCTTCCACCGATTTCGTAGAATCAATGGGTGGCTGCGGTGATGAGTCATCGATAGAATCACCTAAGAAAACCTTTAAAAATTTTACAGAAAAAAAATTTAACAGAAATGATATATCATATTGATAAGATACCCATAGGTCCCAAAGGGTTCTTATAAAGAAGAAGTAAATAAAACCAATGCAGCAAATACGATCTAAACACCTCTATCAAGTGCCGGAGGTATATCTCCTGCAGTGTCGGGGCTGTCAGTACCGCATGAAGTGCTATCAGCACGACCTTTCTCGTCCATTCCCAATGCAAGGTATTCTCCTACACTCATCTCTCCAGAACCACTTTCAGGACGCCGTTTTTTACAGCGGCTCGCCATTGATTTCTAAACAATAAATCACTCCGAAAACTCATCAGGAAAACCAAAAGCTCATCAAAACCCTCATAGTGTCCCTCTCGGGAGGAGTCACAACTGTTTGAAAAAATAACTTACACCATGCTGCTGCGTTTGCTGTTGTTGTTGTTGCTGCTGCTGATGTTGCTGTTGTTGCTGCTGTTGCTGGCGGTGAACCTGCTGCATGGTCTGCATGCCCTGAATCCCTTGAGCGATCTGCACTTGTACAAGGTTCTGCGGGATATACCCTGCTGAAAAAAGGTCTCTTCCTGTCAATACATTAGTAAAAAGCACCTGTTTGTAAATGTTCCAATATTATGAATATTTTTTCAACAAATGCCGGTTAAACCTTAACACTATAAGCTCAAACATCCGCGTCGACCCTTTCACCACAGCACCAATCAATACGGGAAATACGTCAGCAAGAACAACAATCCTGTATCGTATTGCAAGGTACACTTCCAATGGCTTCCAGCGCAGGGTTCAATATAGGTATCGATTATTGCGGGCGGAATCATAAATAGGGGTGCATCTCAAGTGCAGCATTATTCATCCGGTAGATGGTAGTTTAAAAATGTTTCATCAGGTCACAATATCATCACACCCGAAAATAAAAACCTTCAACCTTGCGTAGAGAAAATGGCATCTAAATCGAACATCCAAAGTGCATCTATCAATGAAGTCATCGGAGTATCCAAGGAAACGACAATACATCCTAACTCACGGTGCATTGTCGAAGTATTCAGAACCATCGGTCCATTTGGTCCTTGTACAACCATCAAAGCAGTGTTGCCCGTGCGCATGGCATTCTGAAACTTTAAAGCAAAAAAGTTAGCGAACATTGTACGATTCATAGCCATTCCAATCTATGTATTACGCAGAAAGACAAATGAATAAGTAATAACCATTGCCGCTTGTTGAGAAACCATACCCTGAGCATTTGAGGCATCAGAAGGATCTAAAAATGCTTGAAAAATAGTTGAGCATTCAAAAATCGGTGGTAAAAAGGTAAATGTAGACAGCCGTTAAAGAATGAGTTCAAGCCAACATGCCACAACTATAAACCAGCGGTTGCAGAGCAACCTGCTCAGCAGTCGTAACGTGCTTGTGCACGACACAAAGCCATGGTTGCCCTTTACGACGACGCTTCAACCATTGCGGCGCGGCCTCAACTCAGTCTACAACGGCTATCCTTGGAAGTGACAGCGTATCAACTCACGCGGCATAAATCTGATATTTTGCCCAATTCGAGCATTTGCTGGAAGAAACTGTGGCATAAGTTGGATAGAATCTGAAGCACGCACATAATTCAGTGCACTTGCAATTTCGAATATTTCCCGTACCAACAAATCAATATAAAAAAAACAGGAGAAGCTTTCTCCAACAAAGGGATAGCAGACAAAGCACCTGCGAAAGAAAAGAAATTTATAGGAGAGCTTCAACCTCAAAACGTTATATTAGTTTCGCAGAAGTTTGCTGAACTTGGCGAAAAATAAAAAATCGATATTGTCGTAGTTCAGCACACACCAAAGAACAAAATTTAGCGCAAACTACCTGATGGACGGGAAAAAATTCAACGCGTTTCACTCTGAGACCGTAAATTATTAGGGCGATAACATCAATTTTCAATAGCAACGAAGCAGAGAAATTGGCTTCTCTACGATTATATTTCAATAACCTGCACCAGATGAGCGAAGGTAATGTAACCACACACACGTCGGAAAAAAGAGCTATTTCTTTCCAGTTTCGAAGATAAAAAAAGCTGGAACTCGAGCCACTAAATCTGGATTAAGGTAAAGGAGAGCGATGTGAAAATACCAAGAATTCATGGAAAACTCAAAAAATGGCATTGAGTGGGAGGGGGATTGAGAATTAGACTGAACAATTCTCAAATAACATAAGAAAACAGCACTAGAAGAGATTAAAGCACAAAAACATACTTGGGGCTTGCTGGCCGTCACCCATCGATCCTCCATTGGAAACCATGCGCATCGGAACGGGAATCAATTGTTGCGGCGCCTAAATAGACCATTCATCAAAACTGAAAAAAAAAGAATAAAAGAAACAAAAATAGACTTCGTAATTTCAAACTGCCGCATTTATTCACAGCGAAGCAAGCACCTGCATTGAATTCATCGCGATAACACGTCCTGTCACTGGGACTTGCTGAACCTGGTGCAATTGAACCATTTGGGGCGTTCCCTGAGCACTCCTCATCTGAGATTGCTGTTGCGTTTGTAATTGGCGAGGAGCTGATGCACCTTAAGCTGATAAAATCACGATTGAATGATCGGTAGATAAGACCACCTCTGCAAGATTCAATTTTCACAGTTCCTGTTAACTAATCCCATCGATAACGTTGCAAATGTGTCGAAGCTATAAAAATATATGCAAACTGGCATCGGGTATCTCATTGTTGGACACCTACTGAGATAATGGACTGCAAAATTAATGAATGTTCGAAAAGCGACTTTTCCAGCAATGAACAAGGACACTTCTCGCAGGCATGAAAACGAGAATAGTAAATTTAAAACTGCAATATAATTGTCGCAAAAATGAAGATCGTTCTATGAATTGAGTAGTTAAGCGCTTTCACTGCCATTTTCAGCCTTCAATCGAAATTGAACCACAGCAAAAACAAAAATTATTGATTTGCTCTCGGTCAGCCTCAGTCGTGAATTGCGGAAAACGAATTACTAAACCGACAGCCTTTAGTCCATTGAAGATATGTACAAATATCGGCATAGGTGCTTTAAAAGAAGCTGTACACCAAGTTGATGGTAAAATTTTGCGTAACAAAATCAGATCCTGCAAAGGGGAAATTTAAAAAAATTAAATTAAAATTAAAGAAATTATGACTGAAAGCAATTTGCTAGTCAAAGATGATGGGTCTCTTCAGCACGAAAATTCAACTGGCACAGAAACAAAATGCATAATTTGTACAGCTGAATTTCTGGTGAGACTATTAATTGTTATTTACATGGAGAAGGGCACCACAATCAGCTAACCTTGTGGTATAGATCCAACCATTCTCATCATTTCATTCGACCCGCATTGTTGCCTGGGTGCCAAGTTTCGCAAGCCTGCTGTTGAGTTCACTGTGCGTCCTTGCTGAAATGATATACTTATCGTTGAATTGCTTGTTGATTAGGCCAGATTGATCTGTTGATTTAACATGCTAAGGTGAGAATTCTTTTCATAAGAAGTGTATAGGCGTGGTAACAGAAACAGCACCGGAGAGACAGCCTTGCCTTTAGGTTTGCCAAAAATTAGTTTTCCATCTTGATTAACACTTCTTCTAATAGGTGAAAAAAATAAATGAATGAATAATGAGTCGTTTTTCACCAGTATTTTTGCTCGCCAAGCGAAAGTATCTTGATCATTTTACCATAGCCCAATCGATTATACATTCCCCACCACTTTATGCCGACTATGAATGGAAGAGCGGAAGATTCTGCTCGATCAATGCCTCCACCGCCTGCGCCCCGGGTCCAATGTTCGAGCTGATCGCACATGTGCGGCGCGGGCGTAGGCACTGCTACCCCAAGATTCGGTGGATCGCACAGTTGACAACGGGTTTCGCGCTCTCTCAGCAGAATTACGCAGGACTCGCGCCATCAGGATCCAAATAACGCTCAACTTTACGGCAAATCTGAAAAGAAAGACTCCGGAATGTGCAAAAAATCCTCATTTTCGCCGAAGTTTCTCCCGTTCTAGTGCAATCAAACTTACCACTCGAGTTTCTTGTGTTGTAGTAGTAGTCGTATTTGAGGAAGGCTTGGATGGACTATCATCTGACATCTTCTGTCCTACCGCTACTTATCGATTCAGCAAGACTATTTTCTGTAAATCTCAAAATTATAGCCAAGATATAGAACCAATTTCTTTTCGGACTGAAAGATAAAGACAAATAAGAGGAAGACAAAGCTAATCGACGGTCCAATGAGAAGGAATTATCGAACAAGCGTGACGGCTAAAAAAGTTTGTCGTGCAAAACGTTTGCCGTCACGAGATAATGCGCTCATTAGAAAATGCAGGCTAATTGAGGGTGGCCCCCGTGATTTATTCCATGTCCACGCAATATACACAATCATGCACTGTCCTCACAAGCAAGCACTTCTTTGATGACTTCGTCTCTCCTTCCTCTCTATTTTGATGTGAAAAGAAAATTATCTGCCTATAACATTCAAAGTGTTTCTATTTCGCACCTTTTTCTTATCTTCGAAACAATCCTTTTGCTTTTCTTCTTGATTTGTTTTATTCAATTTAAGAAATACATTTCAAGGATGGTCGCTACATTCGGGATTCCTTACGACGCGAAGGCGGATCCTCTTCAAGAGATGCGCGCTTCAAAGCCGCAATGGCAGACGCGAAGACCAATCCGGATTGGCGTACAGCTCGTCAAATTGAGCGCCATCGCTGGAGAATCTGTATTCGTATTTGAAGGAGGGTGAGGACTGTTTCTTTTCTGCACAAGAGATCTCGTTTAAATTAGGTTATTTGCACAAAAATTTGGAGGTACTGCTTTTATACAGTCGAGAAACATTGTTCAGGAATGCCCAAGTTCCAATATATGAGGTCGTGGCGCAAAACATCGGTCGTGGAATGCGTTAAGCTGAGAAAACGCAAGGCTGGTGTCAGAGTTCGCGCGGTCCGTCGTGTCGTGAGATTCGCGCGATTCGCTTGGCGGACCGCGCGGACTCGGACACTAGCCTGGCTATAAACAGTTTAACAGATTTGGAGGGTGATTCGCGTTTGGCAACCAGCCTTGAACAAATGAATTGAAAGGGGATAGTGAGCTACTGGCCGCGAACTATGCGGGTAAATTCGAAAATGCTCCACCACCACAGTTCGCGTGAAAGGTCGCAAAGTTTGACTCCTGCCTTGTCGCCTCGTTATTACGAGATTTCTCCGTGATTATTTCTCAGAAAAAAAGCTGTCTCCATAAGTTTCAGTCGATGCGCCTTCTTGTCTTCTTCTTCGCTTCCTCAAACATAGAGTAAGCTCCCAGTGCATTACAATCGATCACTGAAATTGCAGTGTACAAAAAGTAATCGCTTGCAATATTCTAAGCAGCTTATTAAATTGAAGAAATTATTAAATGAACGAAAGCTACATAGAGATCATGTGAAAGGAGATCTCATAAGAAAACTACTCAAGGAAGGGCAATGCGACCCATAAGGCTCATAATAGGTCCTCCTATTATATAAGTCTTTGTGGTTGGATACATCAAACGCGGACCCAGAGTTTGGTGGAAATAGAGTGCTGTAATGACGAAGGTGAGGAGCGCAGGGACGAAAACTTCTTTTCGTCGGCTCTTTCTGAGACGAGATGAAACCTTCATGTCAGCCGACACTTTCCAGAAAAGTTCGGAAAATGAAAGTACACCTATTTATTCAAAGCTTCATTGAACGACGAATTTCTGATGTTCTTAGGTCAACATGCGCTCTGGCTGGAGAGAACTTTGCTATAGTAGCAAGTGATACCCGTAATGTCTCAGATGGAAATCAACATCATAACAGGGATGCCGAGAAAGTGCATGTTCTGTGAGTTCCCTACAGCGCTTATTAAAAAATGATGTCAATGGCTTTCTTTCGATGAGTTTCACTATTTCTTTCTTAACGACCTGAAAAAGGTTTGGTCGAATTTTCTCTTTTTTTTCAGGGCGGGAGAAGTAAGAAGATGTGTTCAGATGTGTAGTGATTTCATTGTCATACGCGACCGTACTTTTTTGACAAAAATCCGACTGCTGCTACATTCTGTTTTTGTCATCTCAAAATGGATTGCTCGTAGCATCATCATCAGAACAATTTTGCTTCAATACCTCAGCTTTTTGATTAGTATTTTGCGAATCGCCACTAATCATCAACTAGAGAAGAAATAGTGAAGCTCACAGTTTTCGGTGCTACTAGTTTGTCAGCTATGTAGAAATATCAGCTTCACTAAAAATTTGTAGGCAATTGCCTTTTCCTGTACTCTGAGTTAAGTAGTTATCTTACAGAAATGATTCTATAATCCTGGCAAAACTTCGGGATTCTACGGTGACGTTGTGCAGCTCAAGCGAGTGCTCCAGGTACTACAAGTAACTAGCAATTATTGAAAAAGTATGTATTCTAATGAGTGTTTTTTAGTCCCGCCTTCATAAATATCGTTTCGACTACCGTACCGATATGAGTGTGGATCTCATGGCCGAACTACTGGCAAGGAATCTTTACTACAGGCGTTTCTTCCCTTATTACACGGGTGCCATTTTGCTGTGGCATTGATGGAGAACAGGTAGGTTGGGAGCCTGCAAGTCTTATGTTTTCGAATTGAAAAACTGATCTTGTTACCAGGAAAGGGAGCGGTGTTCAGTTACGATCCCATCGGATGTGTTGAACGGATTGCTTACTCGGCCAGTGGGGCAGCCGAACCAATGATGATTCCTTTTCTGGATTGCAGGGTATTTGTTGCGTGGATTTGGATTGCGTTTGTTTATAACTTAAATAAAGGATAAAGCATTTGCCGTTGATCAATCCCTTTTTGGGATGCGGCACGCATTCTACTTCCATTTGTACATTCGTAGTGGCGTTTGAATGCGATGTGGCCTATACAATGACTTGCGGGGGCCAGCCGATGTACAAGTCAGTGTTTTTATCCTCCCAGACAAGTCTGGTACCAATTAACCGACCCCGGAGGGATGGAAGGCTTGGTTGGCCCGGGCGACTCACGACCCAGGATTTGATCCCGGACCGCTCGCGTGGTGAGCGCGCCACTTGTCACTGCACCACTTTCCGCCCCATTAGCAGGCCAGGACCAACCCAGATTTATATAAGAGGCCGAGAAACGATAGCTCAGGGGTAAAGCATGCGTTCACTTCAAAGAATGATGATATACCGCCTTGCGTTTCCGTAATCTCTAACCTTACGCGCCTCATGGCTCGAGTCTCTTGCCGGAACACGACTTCCTCTGTGCCGATGGCTGAAAATATCAGACACTAGCTAGAGGAGCCTTATTCAGAGCGTTTTTATTTCTCGAATTCTTTCGCGTCAATTTTTACTGTCGGATCAAGCAGCGCCTACAGCCTCACATTTGTCCCTCACTACCCACATTCTGCTAACGTAGAATATGTCCAAGAAAGCGTTTTCAAATTAACTGCATTGTCTGATTAACAGATTTTTAGCTGGCTGATGGCTGGGCTGATTGCAGAGGACTAAATTGAGAAATTGTGGCTCAAATCTGTGCGAAGAGACATTTTTGGTACTGGCATTAAGAAGCTACGACAACGATAACAACCGGAATGGACCCTGAGGGGACTTCAATCTGGTTAATCTGACAGCGATGACGACGGGATTATCGCAAAAGCAAAATTATTTCAGGGTGATATGCGAGCCTTTCTGAATGATAAATCTAAACCAATAGGATCACAAATAGGACGGACTGTAAGCACATATCAGAAAGTGAGGTTTTCATTAATGAATTGATATCTGCTTGAGATATACAAGTTTCCCAAGCACCGCATAAACAAGCGATAAGCTTTAAGACATGGCGCAAAGGAGATCACCTAGGATGAGGACGAACTCGACGAGCGGACCTTGAGAAAATTCAAACGGGGTGCTCGCAAATGGGGGATTCGAAATTCCATACAACTATCCTGAGCTCCGCACTGCCTAACTCCCTGTTTCCTGCCTCCATGAGGCATATGTGAAACTTTAATCATATATTTCATTTTTCCCTACTTAAGAATTGTTGTATCATCACTGTTTTCTCAAGGACTGCTGTGATGATGAAAAAAAAACTTAATATCTAATGAAAGGAGTAGAAAAGTAAAGGGAATAAACTCATGAATTTATGAGATAAAACCCGGTTCTAAAGTATTTGGGGGGAGGACCGACCGTCCATTGTGCTGACTTCAAAAGCCCCATGGCCCTTTCCCCTGAGAAGCCCCTTCAGCAACGATGATGATAGTGTCCTAAGGCGCCTGCGCACACGTGACACACTGCAACTCCGCCCCTCACCAAGCTTGTCGTCGGTGGGTGAAAATAACGCGAACATGAATTCCTTGACATATCCGGCCATTAAGCGTATTCCTTCACCACCATGACTTCAATATAAGGAACTCGTACACGACCCCCTTCCACACCACTTGGACCCAACACAAATTTGGCACAACGTACGTTTGGACCTGGTTGCGGCACGCGGCGGCGGAGCGCTCCGTTCGTTTGCGTTCGCTCGAGAAAGCACGGACTTCCCTGAGATAACACTCACAATCAGTTTTAGGACCAAGCTTAGTGGGCAAAGTAAGGTGTATCCAATATCGCGCAGCACCATAGGCCCTTTGACTGCGGTAGTACGGCTGATCTCCCCGACAAAGAGCAGACGGACAGAGCGCTACTTAGTTAAGTGACCCTCAGCACCTAAATTAGCACCGGATACCTATATTTCAGAAGTACATAAAACATATGAGTAAACCAATGGTCCTAAGGTCGTGTGCAGCACCTCTTCCCAGCCTAGGATACCAACTTATCCTGTTCCATGTAAGTTGGTATCCTAGGCTGTGATGACCTTGTAGAAGACCAATTCCGGCAGAGGAGCGCTACATGAGGACCGAATATGCCCTGTTCGGTGAACCGCAAACTTTTCTGATTCTGCCACAGAAGTCCAAAGTGGGGTGGAGGAGGAGGGGGAGGTAAGCCTAACCGACAGCGATTTATGTAAGTGTTGAAGCTTTCCTTAGCTCCTCACATTTCATTATCTCAGCTCTCTCTGATACGCATCCTACAACATGCCCCTCAAAAACCCAAATACCTCTTCTTACTCCAATCGAGGCAAACAAAACTTATGTCGAGGAGTCTGGTCTTGGTGCAAACGCAGTGGGTAGGGTGAGGTGCAGCGCGCTGTTCGCTTTTGCTAGTGCCAGACTTTGCGAACCCAACGTTGCGGCAGGTTCGGAAGTGCGGAAAAGTAACTCTCATATGCACATTGATTCTCACCTTTTTGCAGGCTAGTGAAGGCATGAGAGCCTAGGAAATTCACGAGAGCCAACGAACGAGTGAAAGGGAGTCTCGCCACTTTGACCTTGGAATGGCCTGTGCATGTTCAAACCACTGGTGCATCACTCAACCGCTGATGGCACATCGTTCGAGCCGCTCGCTGGCATTGCTCATACCCCAAG
>MU868818.1:24110-45377 GCA_036418205.1 Ostertagia ostertagi | reverse complement strand
TTCTCAGGAATCCTCCACCCCGAGCTCTCACAGATACGAGATCATATCGAAGAAGAGCCTACGTCGGTCAAGATCCTTGAAGGTGCTCTGGCGTATAATCTTCTGATCTCTCATATGCTATTTCGATGTCTCTCGTAACTCTCTCCTTCTTAGGAATGCACCATGAGGAGCCCCACCTCATGCTTGAACCTTTTGGGGAGCCGCTTGAATTCCATGGAGGTTAGCTGATATATTGTTTACTGAGACAAGTTTAGAAAGTTAACTGGTTAAATTGCCAAACACAATTTTTTGTTCTTCTAGGAAAACACCTCGGGGAGCATCACAAAACAAGAGATACTGAAAAGAAGAAAGAACCGGTTGAATTTCACAAAGGTAGGCTGACCAACGATCTGCTAAGGTAGCATAAGGAGACGAGTCTGTAACTGTCCTCTCTGAATGCCAAAAAAACACCTAGTTATTGACGAACCAGAGCGCTACACTTTCCTATTGCCAGACAGTTTAGCCACCCGGCTCCTAACCAGGGAAGGCGTACAACTTTCCATGGAACTTCGAGTACCATGAAAATAGAAATAATAGAAACCAAAACTGCAAAACGAAACTGCCAAGGAAGTTGTGAGTAGTCAAAATTGGCTAAAAACGTTGCATAGGAATCGTGCTGCTCAGACTTTCAGTCACCGCCCCTTTTCACCCGGGAGGTCATAACTTCCCTCTTCCCGTTGGATTGCAAATTCTCAAGAGCACTACCACTACTCCACGGCGACTTTGAAAGCCCGGAGGCTAGCAGTGTAATGCTTTACTTCCAGCCAACTTTGACTGCTCACAACTTCCTTGGCAGGTTCATTTTGCAGTTTTAGTTTCCATATTTGTAATCAGCGTTTGAAGCTCTATCGATATATCTGGGTCTCAATTCAAAGTTCCATGGGAAGTTGAATGCCTTCCCTGGTATGCACTCCTACTTATCACATTTGCTCTTGCTCATAATCGAAGGAGAATTCCACGATAATGTCTCATGCTGGAGAAGGGAAGCATGTACAGGGTGGCTAAACGCTGACTAAATATTGGCGCATGGTTTATTAATCATACTTCCAGAGAGAAAAGCTATTATATCTTTAAAAGTTTATTTTTATACCAGTTGGCGCCGCACGCATTGCGCGCGCAACACAGATCTGTGGCGAATTTTGATGGTGCGACGAAAATTTTCAAATTTGGCTTGATACAATACGAATATCTGAATTCTCCGCTAAATTCTATGCGCTCTTTCTTCGTCAACCATTATCCTTTTTCTCGGTCCTCGGCCCGGACAAATAAATCTCGTGGCGAACTCCGTCTACTTCGGTGCGTGCCCTGCCCACCAATAGCATTTGGCTCCCTTCTTTTCGCCGACCTCTACCCCCTTTTTCACCGGTCTCTGGGACCTCTTGGAACCAAATTACGACACTTTTGGCAAACTCCGCCCACTTAGGTGCGTGCTCTACCCACTAATAGCAGTTGAGCTCTTTTCCCTCACCAACCTCTAACCCCGTTTTCCCCTATCTCTAGGACCTCTTGCAACCGAATTGCGATACTTTTGGCAAACTCCGCCCACTTGGGTGCGTGCTCTACCCACTAATAGCATTTGACCTCCTTTCCTTCGCCGACCTCTACTCCCTTTTTCCCAGCCTCCTGGACTTCTTGGAGCCGAGTTATGAATTTTCGTCGCAAACTCCGCCCACTTTGGTCATGTCCCGCCCATTGATGGCTAGTAGCCCAGTCTCCTGGACTTCCTGGAACCGAGTTATAAATTTCCGTCGCAAACTCCGCCCACTTTGGTCATGCCCCGCCCACCAATGGCCGTTGACCTCCACTCCCCACCCAACTCTATCCACCTTTTTCCGGCTCACTAAGACGTCTCCGGCCCGAATTATGAGGACTCGTAGAAAATGCTGTTCACTTCAGAGCACGCTCCGCCCACTGTGGGCGGGCCTCCGTAAACTTCGTGTATGCTGGGCACACCTTAGACATTGCTCTCCTGCATCAATTTTGTTTTCTGCTCTGTAGGCTTTCTCCCAACCGAGTTATGAAATTTTTCATAAAGCACCGCTTTTTTGGAGAACGCTCCGCCCACTGGGGGTGGGTCTCCCTAATTCGATGTGACTTACCAATGCACACCTTTACCCACTTTTTGGCCCAGTTTCGAGGCTGTTTTGTCACTGAAATTGAAATCTTGGTCTTCGGTACAATTCATTTCGACGCACGCCACGCCCTCTGTGGGCGGGGCTCCGCTTAGCTGATGTGTGTTTTGTACTTCGTGAGACCTTGCCCACCCATCCCACACTTGACCCGGTCCCTCCAGGCGGATCCCGAGGAGCTAGGGAATTTCGTGACAGACATACAGAACGACAGACGACAGACGACAGACGAAGCGCTTTATAGTAAGTAGGATACAATAGAACATGAAATTTCATTACCAAAGAAAGTGCTCGAGATGGCCTCCTTTGGTAGCGATACAGGCTTGAAGTCTCTTTTCAACTGACATCACCGTGGGCCGCAAGTAGCTGACGTCGGCGTGACGTGAGTAGATCTTCAGACCAGAAGTGGCGCACGATTTGCAAAACGACAGGCAGTTGTTGGATCTGGCTAGCAGACATTCTGCTCGACCTTGTGTACACACAAGGAACCGTATTTCAAAGTTGTCATGCGAATAAATCAAAGTCAGCGCCCAGATTTACCCGGAAGACAATTTTCACGTAATGCCCTTCTTTCAAGGACTCTTTTGACCTTCAGCGAACGTCATTGCATTCTTCAGCAAGACAGGGCGCCTCCACATGCCGCAAAATCAATGTTGGAGAACTGTGACCGTCATTTTCCAAGTTACCGGCACAAAATGTTTGGCCATCTAAGTCGCCCGATTTGAACCAATTGATTTGGCGGTGTGGGGCTTCTTGAAGCAGAAGATGCCTTCTGAGCAACGTCGAAGTTTGGACTCCCTGAAGGCTTCCTTGGAGGAGGCGTGGAAGGAGCTTGACGTCAGCTACTTGCGGCCCAGTGATGTCAGTTGAGAAGAGACTTGAAGCCTGTATCGCTGCCGAAGGAGGCCATTTCGAGCACTTTCTTCAGCAATGTACTGCCATGTTATACTGTATATAAAGATAAACCTCTGAAGATGTAAAAGCTTCTCGTTTTAAAAATATGGATCAACAATCCATGCGCCAATATTAGGTAGTAGCCACCCTCTATAATCAGTCCCAGGGCAGGCTGCGCCTGGAGGTCGTGACGATGCGCGGTTTGCATCAAGAAAACGGCCCCCGGCGGCCTAGCAGGACCATGTCCGTGGCGTCGGGCCGATAGCGCGTCCACCGCTGGGTAAACCCTTGCCGTCTGACTCTAGCCGTACAGAAGAAAGAACATTATCATCGATGAGAGTAGCGCCGACGGTAGTCGCCCCATCGGGGAAATGATGAACCGGAAATGATCTGAGTTCTCGGGTTCTAGGCCGTTGTTGTTAATTACTCTTCGTTCCTGCATCACTAACCACTATTCTTCATTTCCAGTGAGCTGCTTTCTCATCGAAAACTCACCTTGAAGAAAAACTTGACAGTGCGCAAGCACAACAGAAACCTTTTAACATTTATGGAAGGAATCACAGAAGCGTCTATGAAAAACAAGAACTCCAAGTGTGTTGTGGGAGTAGACACAACAACAAAGGCCATATTTCCAGACAAGCGCTACAAGAAATATCAAGAAAGGCGGTAGCGTGATGAGGAGAAGGAACCGGTACAAATTCATAAAGGTGAGCTGAAAGATGGTGTACTGAGATACTTGGAAAGGTGAAGCTACTATCTCGCTCGCCCTAATTCTTTGTTACAGAAATTCACCATGAGAAACAATATGAAAAGCAAGATCATGATGAGGAGGTAAAAGAACCAGTGAAACGCAAAGGTAAGCTGACATACGACGGAAACATTCGGAAAAACTAAGCGTTCCCTCACTGAACTTGTCATTACAGCAAGGTATCATACAAAGTATCATCAGAAACAAGAGCATGATGATGAAGAACCGGCAACATTCCCTAGAGGTGGGCTGACAAATGAACTTTGACGGAGAAACCTTTGGGGAGGCTAAGCGACTTGTAACCCCACCGTAACTCCGTTCTTATAGAAGTTCACCACAGTAAATACCACGGAAAGCAAGAGCAGAATGAGAAGAAAGGAAAATCGACGAAAATCCATCAAGGTGGGTTGAGAGACGATCTATGAAAGCATTACAACTTCGTGTTTTGAGGATTGCGCCGTTGGCAACGAGACGAAAAGCGAGAGCATATCGAAGCCGAAGAAAATCCGGTGGAATACGTCGAGGACGAGACGGCATATCACAGTGCTTGAAATAATAACTATATGAACGCTAATTCTGAATCTATCACATTCTATTTGGATGTCACTTATTCCTTTACCCCAGATCAAGCAGATTACAATCCATAATCTTTTGTGGGACTTGGTTGTACTCAACGAATTACTATACGGATACTCACTTCACAGATTCCCCTTTATTTTGTAAAGGAGATCATTCGAAAATTCACTTCGATATTTTTCAATTATCCCTTGGACTACCAAACTCTTACCCACCAAACAAATGCACTATTACAATTCAACTAATCTCTTCGTACAGCCCCTCCGAATATCCTACTAAACAGGAAGATTAAGCTGATTTCGACGAATAGATCACAGTACGTCGAGGAGCCCCCTAGATCAGTTTTAACCCATTCCGGACCGCCGGACACCCATGGGGTGTCAGGAACTTCAGGAAGGAATTTTTCCAACAAAATGTTTTATGCTTTTACAAATCTATGTAACATACTCATGTTGTAGGTATGAAAAAACCTAGACTTCGATTCTGAACTAGCTCCTAAATGGAACTTTCACTTTCACCCCGAAGAAAACAGTTACAATTCATTTGAAAACACCCCATAAAAAAGAAATCATGAAATGTCGTGCACCGCCAATATCTGGTCCCCTCTTTACCTTTACAATTTTTTTTGAACAATTTTCGTTCCTTGTTACTTTTTATGGCCCCATCACTCCTACTAAATGACGGTTTACTGTATATAACATATATATATATATATATATATATATATATATATATATATATATATAATATATACTTTCAGACATTACAAAGACAGAAAGGAGAGAAAATAGTTTTTCTATTAAAAATACAAATTAATATATGATGTTTATGCTCGCCGCGCAGCACGCGGCAATGAACCTAAAAAGGGGCCGGTCACACGCTCCCGCCACGAGAAGTCCGCGGTCCGGAAAGGGTTTAAGTAACCAATAGAGCATCATAAATCACTGGTCCTGCGCGACATCTAGGAAGGGAATTATTAGATGTCGCGCATTGCTAGTACTGGTTCCAATGGTTTTGATGTTCAAACAATTCGTTGTATCAAGTGCAACGACAAAGAGAAAACGATGGAAAAGCTGTGATATCAAGTCAAGAAGAGTTTACCAACGACTCTTTAGCAACGATTATGGAATTGGAATTCAAATTGCTTAGATGGTGAGAATCAAGGATCGAATCGAATCAATCGATAGATTTTCACGCTGAAAAGGTCGACAAAATCCAAGACTTTCACAGGGTCCATATCTTTCGCCAGCCTCAGTCCGAGCGAGTAATCCTTAGCAGGAATGAATATTTCGATCATAAATAAACAAATTTAGTTTTTGATTAGCTTCACCAGTAAATGAGAAACGTACTCATTCTCCCTGACCTGCATAAATACTCACTTTGGTTACTCACATTCTTAACTCGTTGACGACAGCGCGACGCGTAATGCGACCCACCCGGGAGAGGGACTTTAGATGCAGATGACCTCACACTCCCTATGTCACACCTGCCGACTCGCGTGTCCTATCAATCGCCTGTGGGATGACCCCGTTTAATTGCCTGCTGACCTCGCGCCACCAATACATCAACTAACTATTAAAGAAACAGACACATTTTTCTACCAATTATCAGGAATACATGCCTCCAAACTCGCCTGCAGGCAAACAAGTTCAAAAGGGGATGACCTGTCACACTCATTTGATACCCATTTCGTACTCTTTGATTTCTCAACCAATTAGGAGGTCACCTGGAAGTAAATTAAAAAAATTTAAATAGGTGGACGAAAGTAGAATAAAACATTTGTTCCCTTGCTTGTGTTTGCCCTTGCATGAACATGATTTCAGGCTACTACTTTGGCGATCTCTGTCAGAATTCGTACAGCGACACCCTTTCGAATGGATCTTCTGCGTCCGATGCTCTTCTCGTGGGCACGGCGCAACCGCAGCCTTCTCGATTCTTCATGAATACATCACTTCGCGCAACCACGCGGCCCTTCCTCCTCTTCCACTTCACACATTTTCAACACCAACTGCTCTCCACCTTCCATCATCCTCACTTCAATGTACAACCCAAGCTGCTGCTCCTTATGCAGTGCACCCTTGCCCTCACTTCACTCTTCACCTGCACACGCAAGCTCTCCGTTTTCAGGTACATCAGATACACCTGCTACTCTCACAAATCCGCAAGACACAATTCCGCAAAGATACATTGGTGAAAAACAGGTAAGCAACAGTGGAAAGCGTGATGTGCTAATTCATCGAATTCCAGGGACTACACGTTGTTACACTTTCTACCGAGTGCACCAATAAAAACAACGACAACTACTTCTGCGTTCATTGTCTCAAGGAGAGGCGAACATCTGGGTGGAGGATACATCAAGGTAGGTGAAAAACAGGGAAAGAAGCGTGGACTTCTGTCAAGGGATTCTGTTTAGGTTATCGGAAACGAGTTCTTGTCCGATCCGTGCAGAATGGAACACGAATACATACCAGGCAAGTATGCCGAAGAGTGGTAATCGGCAAGTATACAAAGTAAAACATCAAGACGCCCAATACTAATTTTTGACGTGTAATTGCTATTCTCAGGAAATGCAAGCCGTAAGGCAAGACCCCTCATGCGCCGGAAAGAAACCTGTTAGAATATACTTCGACATGGTGGCAGCACCGCTTGAGGCTGACATGGTAAAATATCCATAATCAGTCTATTTTTTTTTGAAAATTCCCGGTCCTTTTTCAGAGCTAATGGAGGATTCTATTAAGGCCGCGATTGGCCGTTCGGGATACCAGACTCGCAAACGGGTCGGATCGAGGTGAAATCATCAAAAACTTCCTTATCTGCAATTAAGTTTTGCTACTTTCTCATTTCACAAACGTGGGCATATGGGCAGATCGATCTGTTACTATGGATCATGTTCCTTTGGAATATCGAACTCTACCAGATGGTTCCACTTTCTTGCACCATCAAACGCCAGGCTTCCATATCTATTTCTCTGTGGCAACCGTTCAGGTGAATAAACCAGATTTTAAAGTTCCGCGTTCATTTTTCCTCAAGTTCATTTAATTTTTAGAGAGCGTGCGAAGGAGGCACTCATTGCCTCCTAAATCACTCGTTTATCACGCACAGTTGTACTGCGTGCACGGCGTATGCTCCCAGGGCGTTGAGATACCACTTGTCTACTGCATAACGTCGAAGAAGACGCAAAATTTATACGTGGAAATTTTTTGAAATGTTGAAGACAAATATTATGGGCGATGTGGGCGATGTACCAAAGCAGGTGATTCTAGATTTCGAGAAAGCAGCTATCAAAGCTGCACTGAAGGTCTTCCCAAGGGCTTCCGTAGAAGGCTGTGCATTCCACTTAGCACAGGCCTGGAATCGTAAGACGGATGCACTGGTCTGAGGAGGTACATTCATGGATTGGAAAGAGATGAACGAGTAGCAGAATGGTGGGAAGTGAAAGGTACCGCATATGCTAAAATTTTATAATTTTCAGAAATCTCAATCATTGCCCTTTTAGATGTAGTGTTCCTTCCACACTCACTAATGCCGGAAGTCTATATGTCTGTTCAGTTCATTCCTCTTTTCTTTTCATTAACGTGAGAATGTTGATAAAAAGGAAGAAACAACACAAACCTATTTGTATGGAAGATATGTGTTTTACTGAAACAACCACGTCCTAGTTTTTTGGAACCACTGAAGGGAAAGTCACTAAAATTTGCCTTTTCATGACCTTATTATATTATATTACATCATTCCGGTCACGCTTTCATTACTGTAGCTCCTTATAAGTTAAACAGATGAAACATTTACCGCTTAAAACCTACAGATTTGGTGTACGGCGGCGGCGCTGGTAAAATCACTCTGGTCCCACGCCGTCCAAAAATCCAGAAATGATGAAGTTCTGATCCGTACATGCCCTCGAAGAGTGCGTTTCTAATCAGATAACGCTTGTCAAATTGTCGTGGTCGGCTTATATATCACATGTAATCACTTGGTTAAACTTCTAGTCATGTTGCGCCCATCTAAGTTTTTTAGCACTTCACAATCACTTCTTTTGCGGAATGATGGTGGTTTCCAAAGCTTACACTTATGTCAGTCGGGCCTTGGTGAATCCCCCTTCTACTTTTTCAAAGCCCATCGACCTATTTGGACTTGTGCGATGCTTACAAGGCATTAGCTGGCAGAAGTAGTTGATTTCGGCTCCGAGCTGAACAGAATTACCGCTCAAAACTGCCCCGCCCACAACTGGGGTTTAGCAGTATCGCTGTGTTTATCGTTGGTTTTCACTTTGATACCTCATGTCGAGCGGCCTGATCTCGCAATGTTGTCTTATTACTCAATGTGGTTTTCTGACCTGAGCAGCAACTTTTACGACTAAACTAATCAGCGGACGGAATGAGGGTCCAGCTTCGCAGGTTTTTGTCTCATTTCTCTTTTTTGCCACTGGAGTGCGACTCACCACCTTCAACTTTTACGCTAAAACTACCCAGAATTATTACACTCGTTGCCCTTAGTCTACGTGTGTGACCTTATTTAGTCAAAAATATAATTTCTTAACACAAACGAATACATATATAATGAAATGTAGCTATTTTCACAAAATATCTTCTATTATTTGTTTTCTACATTTTATGACAATTTTTTATCAGATTACAGGCTCACGCCTGGCTTGTTCTGGCTTGTTGCAGTTAGGAGGTACTGTTCAAGAGTGTCATTCGATTTTTCTAGTATAGCTTCACGTTGTTTTTCTCGTACGGTAAATTCGCACTTATGTAGTAAATAGACACCAAAGATTCTAGTCTTGAAAAGCAAAACTTTACTAAATTCAAAAATAAGCAACCAATAATACATTAAACGGTAAGAACATTGGCATGCCACACACGTAATCTGCTCTGATATCCATTCCTCCTGATCGTCATGTGCTCAGCGCCATCACTATTGGTTTGCCTAGTCCACTTCTCATGCCTGAAACACTCCATCATTTTCATCGTGTTTGGAAATCGGTTGTGTGTCGGATCGAGTGTGCGAATTTCTAGAGAATTTGCCAAATGTGGTCGTTGTCAAGATTCGGAGTTGGACCCGATCGATACGTCGCTATGGCTGTTGCGCGAGCGTGGGAACGGCGTCACGCATCGCGCACGTGAATCGCACGTGGCCGCCAAGGGCTGGGGAACGCGATCGGCAATGGGCAGAATGCTAGAAACGGTGAAAAACAATGTTTTGAGTGCGGGCAGTGCAACATATCATTCGATAGTACTTTTTCATGGGGAATCTAACAGTGCACATCTCACTTTCAAAGGCTCACATGGAAAGCAAAAAATCTGATCTTTCCACAAGGGCATGACGAGGAGGCATGTTTGGGGCCACACCACGGAAGGAAGCGCTCACCTGCGACCAAGCTTTCCATATAATTCCTACAGACAAGTAAGCGTAGTGTAGGACAGTGAAGAGATTTCGTCGCTATCTTCTCAGGTTTCTCCAAAAAATCTCTTGGAAAATTGGGAAATGTCACGAAATGAGACTGCTAGTCCTGCTGAAAACTGATCTAAGATTCTCGTTCGAACTCAAGAGAATGGGATTTTCGGCGCAGAGACTACACGTCTCACCATTCAGCTCCTTGAAATGAAATAGAAATCATGGAAACTTGAAAAAAGTTTCAATTAATCTCGCAATCTAGTGCACAAAGTCGAGTACGTGGCGCATTCTGGGACAATGCCCCAAGCCCATCTTTCTATGAAACGATCAGGCTCCACTAGTGTGATTAGTACGCATCACATCCAATCACTTATCCTGAGATGAAAACTCGAGTGCATGGCGCAATCCTATATGGAGCTTTTCCAAAGTATCAAAGCACATTCTTATAGTGTCCGACGAGCTGAATTCAAAGATATCTTCGGATTCTCGAAAGCTCAATTTTGAACCGAGTTATAACGAATTCACGAAATTAACGAGGATTCGCGTTATTCGCGTGAATTTTCGATTTCAAACGGCGAGCACTGTAGTTGGACTAACGAGCAGGGTCAAGCGAGGCGTCGAGGAAAATTTGGAAATACGCCCCCCCCCCTCCCTCCGCCAGAGGCCGAAGTCCATGAAACGACCCTCTTCAAAAGCCGAACTATGAAAAGGTTGTTTAATTCTCCCCCAAAACTGTTCATAAAAAAGCCCTGCTACCCCACCGTCCACCAAAAAATTCGTTTAAGAAGTACAAAAGTGAAAAAGTTGATGAGTCCTACCAAACGAGCAAACGAGAAAAGAGCAAAAACGACAAACTAGTCACTAAAAATGGCATACTATGACAACATCTCTTCTTTATTTATTTCCTTCACAAGACTTACCAAATTCTAGTACTACACAGATTGTGGTTCTCAATTTACACGTCCCCTTCAGTTGAAAGAAGCTTTTTAACCGCCTTCGCCAGCTGTGTGTTGACTGGACTTTGGCGTTGACCGTGGAGCAGCTTATTTACTATTGAAATATTCAAATGATTATAACTTTCTTCAAATATGACGAATTTTCAATCTGAAAGCAGATTTGGAGTTTTGTGAAGAGCTCTTTCTAATCAGTACTGAAATTACAAAAATTATAAGAAATAACAAATTTAGATCAATTAACGAGGAAAATTCATGATGAGCACGAGTTTTTACACTTTCCGAAGCCATAACTTGCTTCATTTTCGTCAAATTCGAAAAGTTAATACGTCATACAAAACTAGAAGATTTTCTCTATCAAACGGTCGCTAAAGCAGCTTTATACGTCCAGTATTCAAAAAATGGCCACGTTGAGGATTTTTGCAAAATTAACGAGGAAAATTCGTGATGAGTGCGAGTTTTTACGCTTTCCAAAGCCATAACTCCGTTCAAACTCATCCAATCCGAAAAGTTAATACGTCATCATAAACTAGAAGATTTGCTCTATTCAACGGTTACTAGAACTGCTGAATACTCCCATTAAAAATGGCCACGTTGAGGATTTTTGCCGAGTACCGCCGAAAGGTACTTTTTCGCTGCATTGGCACTATTTCAACGACTATAGCTCCTTTCAGGGCGATTACATACTAAAGTAGGAGCAGATTCGAAATCCTCGTGCTTTTCTCTTTCCAAAAAGTGTAAAATTGTTTAGCGGTCTCAACTTTAAGGTTACATGCTTGTGAATTTGACGCTGAAGGCTGCGTTTCTTGTTGAATGGTGTACTCCTCCTGTAATTTCACATGAACCCTTTCAGAATCCTCTTGATTTTTCCTGAATTGAGATTCTTTCTCCAGAGAGCCGTAGCTGAAGCGCGCGCAACCAACTGGGCCCACTCTGGGATGCGCCGTGTGCTTCACATCCCTTTGGATTTGAGGACTACTTAAAATATCCCTTGGAAAACGTGCGAATTTCGGATTCTTTAACTTGTGTGGTGATAAAACACTGAAGTAACTAAGAATTGCTAAGCGGACACCTCTAAATCACGAAGATTTTGTGTGGGCGGAATCAATTGTTATTGGAAATACTCTGGCCTGGCATCGATTCGATCCTTGATGTTTGTCCTCCGACGATGATCCTACTGTATCAATCGGGCCCGATCTCTCCCCAGCGGGCCAATACGACCCCCCCCCCTGTGACATGTCGAGGATTCCTCAACGCACGCTTGACCTGCTGACAAGTTGAAATGTAGTCGCGCTCAACCTTCAGCAATGATTTGACCACCTCTAATATAAATTCCCCCGTCAGGTGAAGTACTCCGTGGTGCGGGGGAGAAATTGTCGATAGCTATAAAGTGTTGCCCGCCACTTTAAATGACCTGTCGTTTAAGCAAAAGCTTCACCGAGTGCCCGTGCTCCGACTTCTACTTCTAATATTAGCTACGAACCGAAATAGAGAAGATTGGAACCAAATCGATGGGGTCAGGCTCCGGCGTCGGCTTGACACCTACCCACGATTTGCGGATGCTCAGGACGTCATAAGGACTACGGCCAATGGAACTGTCAAAATATATATTGCTTGTCACAACGTCCGAACGTTATCATCTGATGCACTTACTGATGTGTACATTCAGGAGACGAGAAAAGTTAAAGCCGACGTGATAGGAGTAAGTGAAACAAGACG
Organism: Ostertagia ostertagi; assembly: GCA_036418205.1. Taxonomy (NCBI): domain Eukaryota; kingdom Metazoa; phylum Nematoda; class Chromadorea; order Rhabditida; family Trichostrongylidae; genus Ostertagia; species Ostertagia ostertagi. Next base: position 32,925 of record MU868818.1, on the reverse strand, counting down.
GAACGAAGACATAGTTGCAAAATACAGGCGATCAGGTTCTCCCAGGTCGTTTTCCAAATGTACCCCGCACGGGAGGGGTGGGATTCATTGTGAAAAGAAAAGTTGTTCCACTAATTGTAAGCTGTGAAATCAGATCGCCGCGAGATTCAGGTATACGCGCCAACAAGCCAGCATGACGATGAAGAAGTAGAACAGTTTTATGAAGAAATAAATGAAGCCTTACGGATTCCATCAACATACACAATTGTTCAAGGCGATATGAATGCATCTGTGGGCAAAAAACGGAAAATGATGGTAGAGAGATGGGAAAATTCGGGTACGGAGAAAGAAATGAGCGCGGTGAACAGATGATCAACTTTTCAACATCAAATAGGCTTCGCATCATGAATACATTCTTCATGAAGCCTGAAAAAGATTATGGACTTGGAAAAGCCCGAACGGAACAGTAAAAAAGCAGATTGATTATGTGTTTTCCAACGTTCAACGAATTTTTCAAGATGTTAGCGTAATCGGTGAAAACATCATTGCCACGAACAGTGACCACAGAATGATTCGAAGTACCATCATAATAGACAATGCACTGGAATCCAGAATACTTGCAAGAAGTCGACGAATAGGTTCAAAAGTCATCCGCAACCCTGAAGAAGTAGAAGAACAACTGAAGAGGAAAGGATCTGAACTATCTACGGCTTGTAACGATCGACGAAGATTATCAGAAGCTAATTCAAACCATAAAGGAGGCTGTGGAGGCGGGTAGCACGCGCGTGAGAAGGCAAAACCATCGGCTAACGGAGCAAACTCTACAACTTCTGAGAAGGAGAGCTGCTTTAAAGGCACAAGGAATACTAGACGAAGAATACCATCACATATGTGAGCAAGCTAGGAGAATGATAGTGGCAGACTATGATAACTACAGGACCCGAAAATTAAGAGAAGCTGTGAAAGCGAACAAGGGGCTGAAAAAGGTAACAAAAGAAGTCCAACTAAAGCAAAAGATGCCACTAGAAGTCGAGTATTTACTAGAAGTGGCATGACACGAATATGCAAAAGCTTCTTCAACAAACTGTACAGTTCGGTTATCCCCATACAAGAAGAACGTTGTACAATTCAACCGGAGGAATTCCAACCTGTCCTAACAGATGAAGTAGAAGCTGCGATTGCAAAATTAAAGAACGGAAAATGCCCTGGAATAGATGGAATAACGGCAGAAATGCTCAAGGCCGGCGGTACTACTTTAGCAAAATCGCTTGCTCGAAGATTCACAGTATATGCTCAAGAAGTCAAGCTCCCCAGTGAATGGAAAAAATCATCGACAATTCTTCTGTTCAAAAAAGGTGATAAAGAAGAAATAAGTAACTACCGCCCGATTTCGCTGTTATCTCAGCTATACAAAACTTTCACGAGAGTATTGCTCAATAGATTATCACAGGATATAGAACAGAATGAAGATCGGGAACAAGCAGGGTTTCGGAAAAACTATTCCACAATTGATCACATCCACGCTTTGAGACAACTGCTTGAGAAAAGTAGAGAATTCCAATTGCCGGTATGCTGCCTTTTCGTGGATTTTGTGAAAGGCTTTTGACACAGTGGAGACGAATGCAATTCTTAACTCCCTTCGTCAAATAGGAATTAATTCCAATTATATCAACAGAAATGTATCGAGGAAGCACTACCAATATCAAACTGTTCGATGAAGAATGTGAAGTCGACCTAAGAAGAGGTGTACGACAAGGGGACTGTATCTCACCGAAGCTTTTCTCTGTGGTAATTAATGCTGTATTCCGAAATTTGGAATGGAATGAGGGAGTCAAAATAGATGGAGAAACGCTCACACATCTTCTATATGCGGACGATTGTATATTATTCGCATCAACAACAATGGAGCTGCAGAGGAAATTGAGGGATCTACAAGTAGAAGCAGCGAAAGTTGGTCTACAGATTCACCCAGAGAAAACAAAATGGATGAGAAATCGATACTGCGAAACAGGGAATATTGATTTGGATGGAAAGCATATCGAAGAGGTAGAATCGTTCGTTTATCTCGGACAACTGGTCCACAAAGATGGTGGGATGAAAGATGAGATATCAAGAAGAATTCGAGCAGCATGGACAAGTTTTGGCAGATACAAAAGAAGCCTTACAGATGAAGAACTAGCAATGAAAGATCGTTCAACTCTCTTCAACACAATGGTATTACCAACCCTCACATATGCAGCAGAAACCTGGGCGACAACGGAAAACGATGAAAAAAAATTAGCTGTAACACAAAGGCATATGGAAAGAAGGATGTGCAAGATTTCGTTAAGAGACCGAGTAAACAACGAAACGTTGATGATGTTGTCAAAACCATATATCGAAAGAAACAATCATGGGCTGGACACGTGACAAGATGTAAAGATAACAGATGGACAGTAAGATTAACCGAGTGGTACCCTCGAGGATGCAAACGCCCTGTGGGTCATCCGAAGATGAGATGGTGCGATCCAATGGTACAGTTACATGGTCACCAATGGACAAGAATAGCACAAGACAGAGAAAGATGGAAAGGTTCCGATTTGCAAACATGGAGGAATGTTTGAAGACAAATCGCGTAAAGGTAAAAAGGTAAAAGGTAATATAAATCGTGCACTTGGTTGGATCTTTGTATGACTCCGTATTTTCTACTCGTATTTACTTTGTATTTTGTATAATACCATCTTTATCCCCCTTCGAGCTCCCATCCGCCGTCTTTGAGACCTTACTGGTACTCCACCAACGCTAAGCAGCCACACAATTTTGGTAGATATTGAAAAATCTTACAATTAGATCTCTTCGGACGGTGAATAGGGAGCAGGGACTCCTTCAAACGTACGAAAAATACTAGTAGACGCTATTTACACGCTACCCGCACTTCAGAATCTGCCTTCCCTTTGATGAGCTGTTGCCATCCCAGCCATTTAAGTGCCTTCCTACTACATCAAATTGGTGAAAATATCACCTCGGAAATCAAAGTATGTGTGAGGTGAACTTCCATGTGCGAGTGGGAAAGAAACTGCGCGCGCCGAAATTTTCAAAAATAAAGATCTTTTTTTGGTTGACGCGTTTTCGAGCTAGATAGAGGAGATTAAAGGAGAAAACTAGTGCCGAGATGAGGACGCACAATAAATCAGCGGAGGCAGACATATCTTCTTGAAGCCCGTCGCATCTTCCTCAGGAGGAGCGATGGCCATGAAAAACCAACCACTTCTTGAGCACCTTCACACAGAAACATACTTCCTGGGAACAGTTCCACCGTCTCATGGCATTCATAACTTCACGATGAAATTCGCCTTCAAAAACTATTTAATAGTCTCTAGAAAAATCAAGGACTTGAAAATCAAAGGCGCCAACATTGTCGCAAAATATTGTTCACCTGAATTCTTTTCTGATTGTTTATAGCGCTTGGAATACTTTTCTTGTTATGGCAGTTTTTATGAGAAATTAGGATTTAGAATCGAAGACATAAATACGTGGCAGGCACAGAATCCCACGGAAAGAATTAATCTGCATAAATGGGGGCGGAATGCCGGAATGCGGCTTTGAAAACTATTGGGACTTTTGATGGGAAGCAACCAGGAAAATTTGTGTATAGCGCTCAATACCGAAGAATGTTTCAAGAGCGCAAGGCCAATTTCTGAAAGGCCGGTTGTGGTAGGCTGAGAAGACATACTCACCGAGGCGAGAGAACCCGCAGAAGAGCACGCCCTCGACAGGATACAGATGGATCACTGCTGCATAGCGGGGTACAGGAGGTAGCAATCTCTCCTAATCGGGGCATCAGCAAGGCTCTGTTTTTGGAAATTCGCTTCAAATGTTCTACTTGGTATTTTGAATACCAATTCTGCATACTGTTTTAAAGCGCGTTTCTTTCTCCATCGAACAACGTGAGCGCTTTGCTCATAATCATTTGTTCTCACTTTTTGGAACCCTTAATGCGGCATGCTCGAAGAGCAGTTTTGCGTGATTTTTATTTTCCAGCTCAAACTAGGTCAGATAAGGGCGGGAGCAGGTTGCAATATCAAAGACGTATTTTGCTGAGAACTGTGAAAAAGTGCTGTGAATGGGTGACCAATACTCGTTTAGATCTCCGCACTAGTGGTCGCAGCGGCGACTCCTGAGTGCGTCTTTGGAACTTGAAGTGAAGGGGACGCCGATCCCGTCCCTGACGTTCAACTCCAATAAATGCGCGAATATTTCGGTTCCATCACATCTTCTTCTTTCCGCATTTTTCAATAATTGCGAGAATGAACTTTGGAAACGAACTACTTTGACGCCATAATTTCTATGGAAGAGTCAGAGGAAATGTGTTGGAAGTCGATGTCGCTCCCATAGATCATCGTGCACTGCAAGAATTCACAACTCCAATCGCCAAATTGGGAGCTTATCGCGTCGCGACGCCGCGACGAAGAGACGGTTCTGTTGGCCGCTACCTGATGAGCCAGAAGGGCGATAGTCTGATATCAGATGCTTTCAACGATTATATAGATTCTTCGGGCAAATGTGCATTGAAATATTGGAAGTCCTCCTACTAAACCAATCAATTTATGGTTTCTAGAAATCTCAAGAGTCTTCGGTGGAATACTTTCTCAACTGTAACTTCTGTTCTGCTGAATCAGGTCAATTCAAATTTTGTCAAGTTTTAATATGTTTTAAGGTCGGCCTTCTCCACTGAACGATAGAGAACAGGACATGTGTCCGAGTTAGTTCTCCCTTTGAAGAAATCCTTCGGAAAAAGCGTGCTTTCTTGACATGAATGTGTCAGTTGTGATCACTGGAAACAGCACACAAAGTTTCACGCATGAAGATTCGGTTTCCGAAGAGAAACAAACGTACAAAAACTACACTTATGGACATCGAAGGTAATTCGGGCGGAGCCAAAGGCGAGGCATGGAAAGAAGTTGGCCTTTGGCCGGCTACGTATCAGGCGACGCAATGAAAGAATCGGGTTAAAGCGCGCGATTTCGGAGAGTAGAGACAAATCGATCGATAGAATAGGATGGAGTAGAAGTGTAAGATGTGAATGCAACGAAGCAGAAGGCCAGAAAGAGTTTCTAGTGAAGGCACTCCAAGAACCAAGTGGAAGCATCCCCGTCGCCAGCATTTGTGAAAGACGTCCGTGGGCACTTTGAACGCGTAGCAGCCTTTCGATTTTTCGAATTTTTAATCAAAACAATACTTCTGTTCTTTTCACTATTATCGTGGATAATGAGTCTCAAGCCAGTGATTTATGGCTGAAATAGAATCATGATTTTCCGTGTAGGATTCCTTTGAGAGCATCCTATCGAAACCATTCCTCCACTGTGGAGGTGCGATGGTTTTGGTCGCTCTATTGCTATTATATTAGGTTGGAAAGAAAGTTCTGCAACACTCTTTCTAAAATTTTCTTTTTTTTTCTGAAAAATTCATAGGTAACATTTATGACTAACAAATGGTAGAGCATTCTCGAGGCTTTAATCCACGAGGTGGATATAAGTGCTGCAGTCAGTAGTTATCCAAGAAAATTCAAAAAACCTCGACCACTAGTAAATCCGTACTCCGAGTCACTGTCTAGTACAAATGTCTCCATAACTATGGATTCGTGTCAACGACCAACACTATCTGCAATAGCTTCAATAGGCATGCCGTTCACCGCTACAGCGTGTTTCACCTTTACCAGCGCTTTCGATCTTTTGATATTTTTATAAGAAGCCAGCAGCGTCCCTCACACTCCATTACAGGTAGGGCTCTTACGGAAGCTCCACTACAAATTCTTCGTTATGGGCACCATTGTGTAGGTAGAGGTCTAGGCTGCGGAACTCCAGAAGCTGGCCGAGGCAGCTCGTCAGGAGCCCTCGTACCGCGACAATATTTATTTCTTTCATGACATTGCGAATCACCATGATCCGCTGGAGCTGCGGCAAGATTTCTTACCTCTCTTAGCGTATTCCCCTGGTCGAGCTATAAATGACTGCCACCTATCCTGGACCTTAAATCATCATCTTGATGACGAAATAATTAGACGATCAACTCCAACTCGAAAGTGAGGTCGCCTCCTTTCTCGACCCGCACTCCGCTGGGTTTTGGCAAAGGAGCATCAAGAAATTTTCTGAGCGTTGAAGACAAGTGGTGGACACTCATGGTAGATATAAGACCGGTCAGGAGTTGTAAACAAAAAAAATTAAAATCAAAAATTTGAAAAGTGTTGCAGGACTTTCTTCCCAACCTTAATAGAAAACGAAGTAGTCCCGCACAAGTGCCGGTCATGAATACGTATCACCTTCCAACCAAGGTGGATCGTCCGCTCTCGCCGATTGCGGATCTTTTGAAGTGGCGGTGAAAGATGGAACGGGTTTACGCACACCTGAACCCGAGATCCTCACAAGGCTACAACGTCTTTGGAGCAATGGAGGTAAATCTAAGGTGTTTGTCGGCGACGGCAGTAGGCATGTGTGGAGCTCTGACTGAAAACGTTTTGATACAAATCATCAGTAGCCATCCGTGAGACAAGGCGTAATCTCGGTGTTGGTAGATTGTAAGTGATGCCGGTCCACTACATAGGATTCTAGTAGTGAATGGGGACGTATCAGGTAGATTCTACAAGGGGTAGCGTATCAAAACATATAATAACTGTACGCTTCTGAGCTCACCTTAGTAAGAGAGTGAATCAAACTTAGAGTGACCAAAACATCGGACTTCTACTGTGAATGAGGATTTCGACAGCAGGCGCGCTTTTAACGAAGACGAAGGAACCAACTCGGACGCTTGTCCTGAGCGCCATCGGAACATTATGGGAAAGTAGAAATAAGAAGCATGAAATTGGAAAATAATTTGCCAGATTTGAAGAAAAATGGAAGGGTTGTTCCGATAGGAGCGCATTCATTGACCGGTTCTACCTGAGCCTTATAAGATTTCAGCGGCTACAGAAGTTGTGTGACAAAGTATCGAACTTGCTCATTTATTTTTGCAATTTTGTTTTTCATCATGTGTTGGAGTGTTATGTTGAATTGTAAGATTTTACAATATTCTGAAATTTAGTTGGCACTTGATTGTACTCGGAAATTTCTGATTAAATGGCTTCCTCATTCACAATTCTCGATACTAATACGGTGGTTCACTGAAAAAGCCCTTCCTTTGAAACGCATCGAAATTTGAGCTGATTTGATCCAGCAGGAAGGAAGTTACAGTGCGCAAAGTATTCCTCCGGAAACTTCTGAGCGCTACTGTACATAGGAGGACCTTGACATCCAAAAATAGAGAAACGAATAATCGACAAATTACCGTTTTGGAGTTTCGTATGCCTCTCTTCCACCTTCTCATGCGATGGAAAGAACTTATTTTCTACTTAGTTGCGGCTTGCAACCTTGAGCGCAATCTTTGCGAAAACGCCCAAGGCTCTGGAATAATTTGACTGACCGACAAATGTTTGCAAACTTGTGCTTCACTGAGGATTTACGGTGATTTTTGTATGCTTAGCGGCCTGCTTTTTGCCCAACCTTTTTCAGCTTGTGTGAATCTGTGACAAGGAGACAGCGCTCTATAAAATGCCAGAAAACACTGCTAACTTCAGCGCATGCGCACAGCATTCATCACAATGAAAGGACCAACTTATCCTAGCGAATTGGCGGTGGCTTGTACGCACAAGCAATCTTGCACAAGTTGACCATCCGAGCTGTGGAACAAAGCTGGAACCACCTTATTCATTACACCTCGCTTGTCACGTTTTCAGACATCAGAGTAGCCTCGTTGAAGAAAAATGTGCGCAACCTAACGTAAGGTTGAAGACAAACTTTCGATTTGACTGCCTCCAAAGACCTTGCAGTCTGAGCGGCCGAGTTTTAGCTGAGATACGTGCATTTGAATGGTTCAAAAAACCAAAAAAAAAATCAAAAATCGGCAGAAGTTTTCAAGTAGCCCCACATTCCTTGAAAAACCATAAAATTGGCGATGAAAGCGTCCGCAATGTCGTGAATGTTTTATACAACCTAGCCGTCAAAATTTAATTCTTGTTTTTATAGCGCTTATAATGTTTTTATTGTTATGACACCGTTTATATATGAAATGAGAAATCAGAATCAGATACATAAATACGGGCCACGCAAAAAATCCACAGAGATCTCCCTTTTCTCTGTGGAGCCTTGTCCGAACTATGCTCGCTTCTTTCTTCTAACGTTAGTCGAAGAGCCATTAACGAATGACTTTTGTCAAGCCGTTTCACCCAAGATATCTATGGCTGCAGAATGGTCCCATCCAATCGTTCTGCCGTTTCTAATAGAAGAACACATTTTTGCAGCGTTTCTTTCAAGAATGAATAGGATCACCGTTGTGCTCGCTATTGTCGGAGCTGTGCACACGTTTCCTGGAGTTGGACCTGTAATTCCACAACAGCTCGGAGCAACAGGTATGGGATTTCGACAAGGACAAGGAGATTGAAATTTGAAGCAGCGCGCCTATTAGAAGCGAAAAGTGAAGTGCCCATGGGTGGTCCATTATTACGAAATAGTGCTAGCAGAGGTGCATCCCTATAGAAATATAACGTGGTTTCTTATATAGTATCTTTCTGTCTTCAGGAAAAACAAAATGTAAATCGCGAATGGGTGGGACAGTTCCAGCTGTAGTTCCAGAAGGTAAGCATGTCACGAGATTCATCGATACGATGTTTGTCGGTACGGCTCAACTGGAAAGACACTAGATTGCCACTTCCATTCGAGAGTAGATGTCACCAGATATCTTTGAACGCTAATCTCAACCTACCCTACAAAACTGCTAAACGAGTATTCGAAAGGGATATCGGGAGTTTTTATCATGAGGCCAAATA
>MU868818.1:0-21729 GCA_036418205.1 Ostertagia ostertagi | reverse complement strand
CTCCGCCAATGGGTCCACCACCTCCACCAATGGGACCACCACCTCCGCCAATGGGACCACCACCTCCACCACCTCCCGGGCCAATCGAACTACAACCTATTATAATTCCAATAGGTAAGAATGTCACGAGATTTCTTGGTATGACTCATCAAAATGATAGGAAATTCAGGTGCATTAGTTAGTAACTCATGCAATCGTCAAGTGACGTTTTCTAGGGGTGAATACTGGCAATTCGAATCCCATGCCAGTACCTAGATCACCGCCACCGCCACCGCCACCACCACCAACGACGACGACAACAACAACAACAACAACACCAACGACCACTACAACAACAGGTGCTGCTAAAATGTGTCGTGCGAGTATGGTTTATTCCGCTTCGTTCTCTGATAGAGCAAATTCCGCTCAAATCTACACCAACGATACGTTAATGGGGCTCAGTTGATCTAATTTGAGCAGAGCCAAAGGAACCCAGAGTTTTACCTAATTTTTCCCAAGAAACATGGCGTTTCAACAGTATAGATTCGCATGGTTCTTTATCTCTGTCTCTCTATAAGAATATGTTACAAATATGACTTGATATTGCTTTCCTTTACTGTAATGGATGTAGTGTCATGCCGGACGAAACACAGAAAAGTCTGAACCAGGTTCTTAAGAACATGGCAGTCGGTAATCGCAGCGTATCAAATGAAGTGGGGGAGCGTTCATCACTCAGCTTGATTAGAAACTTCTGCCACAATGTGAAGTCTTACGGCACGGAAAAGCGAACCAGAATATCCGAGAGAGGGTACTGAGAAGCACAGGCGTAGAATTCATAACGATCAACCCTGCGAGGGGTATGCAAGGGCTAACAAGGGGAGGGTCTTTCAGGACATGGAGCGCTTTTTCGAAATGGTTTTCTGCATGTTGTAGGGGCTCATGCGAGGAACACAGAACCATGATCCATTTTTCCTGAACGCCTCCAGGAATGTCAAAACAGTGGTGAAGAAATGGTCCAGAGTTCGATCCCCGGTGATGACTAATTTTTGCAATATAGTTTGGCGCCCCAGATTGCCGCCAAATGGCGTCACTGTCAGAATACACTGCGTTTCATAATTATAGGTCCACCCTAAATTTTTGCTACCCCAAAGTTGCTGTGCATTTTTTGGAAATGCTGCTATCACCGTTAGATTCCTCATCACGGAAAACCTTCATAGTGTTTTTCTGACAAATTCCCCCTCAAGTAACCCAATTAACTTTTTTAGAACGAATTTTCACCGTTTCATGAATATCGGGCCACTCATAAAAAGTTTCCATTTCTCACGATCCGTGAAGGGAATCAGGGAAGCGGGGAAATATGTGGGCTCAGTCGACATCGAGTTTACCATACCTCGTGTTATTCGCCTCTCTTCCCAGTAACAAGCTCAAGCTAGAGCACTTACTGAAGTGGGATAGCTGAGGAGCAGAATTTCCTCCCATGTCGGCCGGCTCATACTGCATAAGCGACTATGTGCAAAATCCTGGTCAGTGCGGAGAGAAGAGTCGCTTAGGTAAATAAAGACTGCGTTTCCTTCAAAATTTAGGAGGAATTGGGTGTCTTCTCTCGAATTATACAAGGAGTCCGAACAAAGTCCGTACTGAAATGCGGCCTTCCGTGAGCAAAACCACCGTGTGGTGAGTAAGCCAGCAGAGCAATAACATCTTCAGCGGATTGATGAAGAGCGTTCCAAGATTATTTGAGCGCTACAAGATCGCAAGTCTCCATTTCTCCGTGGAAAAGGGCTCAACTTAATGAGCGATGGTGTGGCTGTTAAGACCCTTCGCGATCTTGGACTCTACCTCCTTGTTTCGTTCTACAGGTGGTCTGAGATCGACGTGGAAAAGTTTATTCTAGGTGGATATGGCAGAAAAAGAGGGTACAGGATGATCGCGTGAAAATCGCAGATGGTTTCAATGTAACGTAATTTCGGCGGTGAATCCCTTATGGTTTGAGGCACCTTTGAACGACTGAGTAGCTAGAGCTCGCTTTTGTTTCCGTTCACAAAGATTCCACAGGGTATCGTGAAGTTCTTTCGAAGCGAGTCTTACCATTTTTTCAACAAGGATCCCCTCTATCCTTGATTTTCACACACGATAACGCGGCTGTCCATGCCGGTCCCTCCGCGCCAGATGGAATCCTTCCATTATATAAGCGCTAACTTTGTGTGTCGGTTTGTATGTCTGTATGTGTGTGCGTGTGTATGTATGTATGTATGTATGTATGTATGTATGTATGTGTGTCCGTCCGCAAAATGAAGTGAGTGAGAAGGAAGCTCATGGGATAAACAAACCGCTAACAAATCGGGTAGCTTACAGGATTTGAGATATCAATGTTTTGTAGCAGGATAGTTGTGATAACACTCTTAGGGCTATATAAACACCTGCTTAGCACACTTCCGTTCATTCCACATGGTGCTGCAGTGGCAGCTGGAGGGCAGTGGAGAGAGGAAGGGAGGATGAGGAAGGGAAGCGAAAAATCTACCGTCATATCATGATTGTGTCCCTTCTACTGTATGAAACACCATTGTGTTGCATACGCGTCACTTCCAGGAGGTGTTGGTGTCACAGGAGGAAGGGACCATAGCGGAGGATAGAAAGCTTGCGCAGGAAAGGAAGGTCCCGGCGGTTGACGGGGGACTAATCTGGTTGCAGGAAAAAATGTGGCAGTTATCTGGTGGCCACCATGTTATCTGAATTAGATTCCAATAGAGAATCATTGGGCCTTAATTGTTATAAAGTTCCACAGCAAAGTAAAGCAAAATGGAACAGCCGAAAAGCTGAAAAGGTCGATCATCGGCGCCCAGACGAATTTCGATCCTACTGTAATAGCTAATTTGGCTACCAGCATTTCAAAACGTATTATTGTGTTCCTAAATGATTATTGGGGGGTGATCCCATTGTTGAAAATTCGTGACGTTTTTTCGTTATAGTTAAATCTCTCGACAAGTGATGTGTAGTCATATTTGCGAAACGGTGAAAATACGTTCTAAGGAAGATATTTTAATAATTCTGAATCGAGATTTCTCCAGAAATCAAGTATCAAGGTTTTTCGTTATGGGGAAACTATTGGTAATAGCGGCATTTTCCAAAAATGCACAGCAACTTTGGAATAGCAAAATATGTCCTGCGGCAATTTGAAGGCGCCGACATACAAATGCAAAATTTGTCATCATGAAGAACCGAACTTTGGACCATTCCTTCCCCGCTGTTTCGACATTCTTTAGAACGTTCAGGAGAGCCTCTACAACATTCAGGAAACCATTTTCGAAAAACGCTTCAAGTCCTGAAAGACCCTCCTTGTAAGCAGGGAAGTTGAAATTATTGTGAGGAGAAATGCTATTCGCCGTATCCTTGAGTCATTCCCCGACATCGTGCAAAGACTGTTTTTTATTACGCCATATGTACCATGTATGCACAAGGAGCGCCGGAGTTCTTTTGTCAAGGCGTGCATTGGCTGAGCCTACTAAAATGTCCAGGTGATTTGCAGAGATGTTTTCTTTGTGTAGTAATACAAAACGGTACAGCGGTGTAGGTGGCTTTTTGGATGGAAGAAGGTTTAATGTAAACACTATCGGTGGCCTAACAAAATATTTGCGCGACTTTGGAACGGAGTCACCCTTTTTTATTTGGGAGGGGAGGACTCCCTGGTGTTATGATTTGAGTCGCCTCCCCTGGCTTCTGTAAGAGCCGAATTGTGTGTACCACACCACGCGTGAACTGATGTGCTCATTGGAGTGCCACTTCAACGGGATCATTGCTAGTGCCACACAAGATGTGATTCCCATTTGGCCATTCAAAGTTCAGCGAGATAACATTGCTGTTTAAGAGAGTGCCTTAGCAGTGCCGTGGTTTGACAAAAGATACCGAGAACCTCTGAAATATCCTTGAACCACACGTTCAACTTCTGCGAACAATTCTACAGAGAGATTATTATGGCTAATGTAGAAAAAAGTCGAATTGAACCACATCGTTTCCATTATTATCAATGCTGTTACCGAAATTGAATGTTATACTTCAATCTTGTTCAAATTTGTCTGAAGAGGTGGGGATCAAAGAAGTCGTTTAGTCTCTGTTTTGCACGTGCCCTTACACAAAGTCAAACAATCAAAAGATCTAACCTAAAAAGTTTGAGACTGGATACGGGTCCAAACAATCTCACGGCTTGTCCTGAGCAAGCTGAACGGATTACTGAAAGCACTAAAAAATGATGGAATGTTGCGACGCTCCACATCTTATAGTTGTTGTTAATTTGAATACCTATTTCCGAGAAAGGCTGAATTTTCAAATTTTTCGAACCTATACTGTTGAGTCGTCATGCTTTTCAAGAAAAACGATGAAAGTGGCATTCACTCGTATTTTGAATCCTACTCACAAAGACCAACTAAGATCCCCTGAAGTATCGTTGGTAAAAGCTCGAAAGGAAATTATTCATTTGCATTAGAGGTGTGCCGGACGTGGTAAGTCTGTATTAGTTGGACACACTGTGTTGTAGAAGGAAGCATGGCAGATACTCATGAATGTAAATCAAGGAGCGCTCTAGGAACGGAAGTGAGCAGGAGTTCCAGAAATAATGAAAGAAATTTTCAGAAGGACCTGGAGGTGTGGAGGTGGTTCAGGTGCAAGAAACCGTACCAGGTAGTCCACTTAAACATATAGTGAAAGAAGACTCTTTTAACAGGTGGCAATGCAAGTTTGAGTTAGCTCTTTTAGAAAGCGTCGTCATTCAACAAACCATTCAATAAGATGACCTCGTCAACTCGAGCTCTACTCTACATGGGCGCGAATACGATGATCATCGAACTCTTTCATTTCCAATCGCAAGTGCCATTTCCTTTTATTCAGAGTTTAATAAACGAGTTCTGGCGTATTAGCTTGTGTCTGAACGTCGCCCTTCCTAAAGTTTCAGTCAGAAATGTGCGCGGGACTAGTTGTGTTCCCTTCTCATATGCACGCGTCAGATGTGACCACAGGGCGCAAAGTTCCATGCATGGAAACTCAGTTTCCGAGACCTACAGCAAGCTTTCGAAACTGACACTTTTCGAACGGTTCACGGGCCCTAGGGCGGAATCTTGAGAGCTTATGAAAGGCGGTACGGCGAACGCCATTGTCATGGGTAACGCTGGAAGCGAGAATTGAATCTAGCTATGTGGTAGGAGAATTGTAGAGAAAATTTTCCAACGCAGTAACGTAAAGAGATAATGATCTTGCGTGGAGATCGTGGAGATTTCAACAGAAGAATTAAATGAGTGTTTTCCCAACATCAACATTTGTGAAATCCTTCGGCTGAAATTTGCATTAGCAGCTGTGTCCACAATGTTTCAGATTGCGTATACAAACGCAATTTTTCTCCGTTTTACATGGACTCTCGTTGTCAAGTGGTAAGAAGAGATGACGGAATTTCTGCAGTTTTGTGGCCGTCCGCGCCTTGTGTGCCTTCTTCCAAGCTCAGGAAACTTGGTCTTCTTGACATTCAGCCATAGCCCACCTTCTGCCAGGACTTCTGCCATTTCTGCACCTTGGCTTGAAGTTCCTCTCTGCTATCCGCTATCAAGGCGATGTCGTCAGCGTAGAGGATGGTCTTCAGTGGTCCCTCCATGAGCCCCTTCACCAGGACATCTAGTGTTAGGAGGAAGAGGAAGGGACCCTTGGTGCACCCCAGACCGTGATGTCCACCTCCTTCGTTAGGCCGTATGGGCTGCCTTAGCCCCATCGTACATGTCCTTCACCAGAGAGATCAGGTGTTCTGGCACGTTTCCGTTCCCTGAGCGATCTCCATAGTACTGCTCGCGGTAGCCGGTCGAACGCCTTTTCCAGGTCGAGGAAGGCTAGGTAGCAAGGTCGGCGCTTTTCTCGATACTTCTCCATCACTTGCCTAGCGATGAAGATGGCATCCGTTGTAGACCTTTCGGGCATGAACCCGAACTGTTCCTGGGAGATCGGGACCAGCTCCCGCAGTTTCGAGTCGACCAGGCGCTCGTACAACTTCATGGTATGCGCAGTCAACTTGATCCCGCGGTAGTTGGAGCAGTCCATCGCGTCACCCTTCTGCTTGAAGATGGGGACGATAGTACTTGTTCTCCAGGCATCCGGCATCCTTCCTTCGGCAGTTACCGTGTTCAGGAAGCGGGTGAGCCACCTTACCCCGTGCTCTCCAGCGCCTTCCAAGCCTCTATGGGTACTCCATCTGGACCAACTGCCTTTCCAACCTTCATCTTCCCAAGTGCACACCGAACCTCATCCTCTGTCCAGAGTGCGATGGGACCAGCTGTGGCCTCTGCCCGTGAGTTGTTCTCTTGTGGGAGAACTCCTCGTTCAGAAGACCTCTGAAGTACTCTTCCCACCTCGGCTGGCTTCCTCAGGATGGCGCCGTTGCTGCTCTTCACGCTCTTCACCACCCTGTGTAGCCCGATGCCGGGCTTTGGCCACTCTGAAGACGAACTTCTCTGCGTTTCTGCTTTCCAGCTTCTTCCACAAGGCGTCCATTGCTAGAAAGCCAATTCTTCGACGCTACTGGTCTTTGTAGTATGTGCACCATTATATGTAATGTAGTTAGGAAAGGCGTTCAAAAAAGGGTGCGTCCTGAACGTGGTCACTGATGGCGCCAGAGGAACGTCTTTGTCGAGAAGAATGTCCATGATCCCCTGTGCGCTAAGACGTGTTGGAAGAGACGATGCGGGACAACGCGCGTGGGGCGCCTGTTGGTGTGCATTTCCGTTTCCGTTTTCTATTAAATAAACGGTATCCCACAATTGGCGAATTTTATTGTCGTCACAGTATGCACAACTCCTTCTTCCACATTTTTCTTCATATGGTCTTGAATAGGTGAGTAGATGTTTGAGATTAGGCGGTGGACGAAATATAAGGCGTATGGGGAGCTTTGACTTTTGACCACACTGTTAACTTTTTGTGCCGTACTCTCGTTCAGATACGGCATTACCATGGGAACTCCATCCTGGTGTTGTATGTGGTCTCCATGTGGCAACATGTGTATTTTCGTAGCCATTGTCCCTCAGGATTCGGTCCACCGCGACATCTACTTCTTCCCATCTTTGTGTGCATACTTTTTCTTTTGTTTTTAACAAATTGCGAACTACGTTCGCTTTCATATATGAGGGGTGGCAGCTTCTGGCATGTAATAGTACATTTTTTGACGCTGGCTTCTTATACCAAGAAAGCTGTTTGGCTCTATTCTAACTCTTGTATTGAGAAAAGGAGAAATCCCTCATCTGGTTCCTCAACCGTGAACTTTATGTTGGGATCCTGTGAATTTTGGTTGAGAAGGATCCTTTCCAACACGTGTCTAGATAGACTATTGCTAACAATGTGCTATCCGTAGTCCCATGGCCAGTCCACGTTGCTGTGCGTAGAACTTCCCATTGAACTGGAATATGTTACATTCCAGAGTTGCTTTTAGTAGGTCCCGTAGGTCTCCTTCCTCCAGTCCAAAGACGAAGACATCCCTTTTGTGCTGATTCCATAGGGCATGGAGCTTCAACGCAAACTGCTTCCATAGGCCTATTTGTCAGCGATTCTGAAACCACAAAGGATGAGCCTGAACTTGATGTTGCCTCTATATCTTCATCGGCTTGCTCTGTTCTCTATGATAGTGCACCGTTTAGGTGGTATCGCATCCCATCCCATTTTATGATGGACTGGTGTGTTGAAGTAGGTTTTGAATCTTACTGTTGAGGCGACTGCGCTTAACCCGGCGCAGACCTTAGCATACCACTTGGTTTCTAACTGAAATGCTTCCCCATACCTCTGGAATTATACGAGACCTTAGGAAATTCAAAATTTTTAATAATAAAATTTTTCGTTGTCGTCGATCTGCTGCAAGACTCGCATCCAGTAAGGAGACCTTTGACCTATCGATGCCCGATTTAACCCTGTCATTTTGTTTATAAGACACCGTAGAAAACAGTCTCTCTATGAATTTAGGTGTTAGGTTCGATGTTCTGCATTTAAGAAGAAACTTTATAGATTTCTTCATATGAGACACATGCTTGGTGATATGCAATGTATTTCAGTAAAACAGCAAATGTGTACCTGCTGATGATGTTGGTCTTGCAGGTCTTGAAGATCTCTCAATATTGGCTGTCCCGGAGCCTCATCAGTTCCTGAAATATTGTATGACACAGAAAGGCACCAAACATTTTATATCAAAAGAATTCCAAAATCGCAAAACTAAAAAAATCCAAAAATTCAAGAAAGTAGACCGAATGAACTGAAACAAAAAGCAGGGGGTGAGCGGTAAGTTCATTTCTTTCACTCCAACGGCGCGGCTCCCGTGAGGGCAGCTTTACACTTGGCTGTGGCAAACACATGTGGGTATCAATATAGGTGTAGGAAACCACCAAATTATACAACTGTAATCAATGTATTTCAGGCCTGAAGAAGGTGTTATACACCGAAATATCGCGGAAGATTTCCAAAGGAATTCTTTTCAAACTTTCTTGCTTTTTGGAACTTTTTTTTTGGAATTTTTGAATTTTGTGAACTTTTGGAATTCTTTTGAAATAAAATTTTGGTGCCTCTCTGTGTTATACAATATTTAGGTGCTGATGAGGCTCCGGGACAGCACAATATTGAGAGAGCTTTTTTGAATATTTGAAAGAGTTCTTGCTTCCATTCACTCTTCCGACTGGGTTTCGCGACAAATTATCAAAGATTTTTCCATATCTACCAAAATTAAGTGGGCTGCGTGGCGCTTGTGGAGTAACATAAGGTTCTAAAGACGGCGAGTTATTCGAAACGTGGTTCTAGAAAATCTGTTCCATCAACCTGCATGGTATAACAACAACACGGATACCCAATGAGCAGTCATTGTAAGTCAGAGGGCAATCACACTTCAAGCATCAAGCAGGGCGAACTTCCTGTATTGCTTTACTTGCAAATATCAACATGCCGACGACAGCGTATGTTTTCGCTCTCTCCACTTGTGGGAAATAAGCTGTTTAGCGGCCGCGATTTCCGTGACGCGCAACCGCGTCCCGCTGTCCCACGAGGTGCGTTTTTTGGAACTCAACTCCGAATGCAACGAAACGGGAGCACAATAGGAGCTGGAAAGGGGATCAAGATGGCATTACACAAATTATAAAGTAAATACGAATAGAAAACACGGAGTCATACAAAGATTCAACCAAGTGCATGATTCATATTAGAGGTGGTCGAATCATTGTTGAAGGTTGAGCGTGACTACTTTCCACTCGTCGGTCCAACTACACGAGAAATGAATTCAAAGAAATTCTAAGGATTCCAGAGGGGTTAACGGAAGAAGAGGCCCTATATGTCACGAAACCTTTCGCAGTAGATGTAAAAAATTCCTTCGTGTTGAATGTTTTAATAAGAAACACAAAATTTGTAATAGTACGATTATTTGTGTCTTGAAAACGGTTGTTTTTATATTTTCCTTTTACTATATTCGCTTGCTTATTCAAGATTGAAAGTCGAAGCTTGAAGATATCTGAGAGGTGCGTGAGCTTCAGAAAACCTTTGCCAAGCTGAAGCATTTCTAAGCATTTCATGGACGTTTAGCGTTCGTACAGCGTTTATAGTTACGTTAATGAATGAAGAACATAGGAAGAACGCGCAAGCGCTAGGAAGTTGGATGAATTGGGGATAACGCGTCACAGCGTCCTACGAGGTGTGAAAAGTTGGACGCGTCACGCCGTCACAATGTCACACGAAGTGTGCGAATTGGGACGCTTTACCGCATCACGCCGTCGTCAGCGTGTTAATCACATTGTGAATGGCACTCACTCAGAACACATCTTTATGGTTCTCTTATTTCCATCGGAAAGTGCTCTATAAAACGACTCAGTTTTCTCTGGCTTAGAAAACCAGAAGCGCGTGTGCAGAGCACACACAGAACAACGCCGACCAAGTATTAGGTGTTTCAGAAAGTTTTGTCGTTTTTCGACCCCGAATTTCGAATGCGTGCATTTCGGCTTGAACAGTCCTTTCAAGATAAAATGAGAACTCTTCCAATGCGCTGACCTTTCGCAATAAGGAACCGTTTCACTGGGTACGTTTGCATGAGACGGTAGAACTATGGAGGCGACGAAATGAGCAAATGTCGTTTTATTAGGTTTTCAAGATTGAAATGTCGCTTCCGTTTGTGCTTTGTTTCTCAGCTTAAACACAATCTCTAGGATGGGAGACCATTCATTCGAGAGAGCGATTCAGCATATTGCGAAATCTTAGGCGCCACTGAGCGGATGTTCTTCGAGCCAAAACTTTTGCTTGAAGATGACTGATCAGAAATCATCGTCTGAGCGTTATATTCAAGCAACGAAAAACGGCCAACGAATCCCACTCACACTACACTTGAAGCCTGCGCACAACAGCCCGCCCGCATGGACTGAGCTATGCGCCGTCAAAGGGTGAATTCGGCCAATGTGAAACTATTGCACCATAACGGAAGACCACATGGCGTAAAAATCACCCAACAAGAAATCAATCCATTTCCCTCAAACACAATCAACTCCAACAAAAACCGACCCGAAATCTGTTTATTAATAACTTTGAGTGAACGGGTCAATAGCAATTCAAACAGAGGTGATAGATACCGAATTCAACTTTTGCGTTTGTAGCATAGTTTTCTTGTGATGACATAACTCAAGCATTGCGATATGTCACCTAATTTTACTATATTTCCAAAGCACTTTCTTCAGCTTCGACGTGGTCTCGTTTTCCGTGACCATCCCAGCGAGGCCAGCCATCCACAAAATGAAAGTACTGTTTTTCATTGCTTGTTTGTCTCGCTAAACACCTCTCACCAGACCTATTACGTCGGTAGTAGTGCAGAAGCTTTATTCAAGACACATAAACTGAACCATACTCAAGTCATGTGCGTATATAGAGTGATGTTTTCGAGAGAGCTCGAAAACAAGTGATACAAGACGATTGGTTTGATTTTGAAGGCATTTAAATAGGTAGTTCGTTCTAACCTTATGTATTTTTCCGCAGTGAAGGTGTTCTAGCAGCAGGCGAGGTCTAATGTGTAAAGTGGTTCCAGCTTTACTTAGCTAAGCTGGTTCAACATGAACTAGATTGGTTGTGCGACAGTGCCACCGCCACCTCGCTGGGATGGGTTGGCCCCTTCATGATGTTGAATACCGTTGAAGTTAGCAATTTACTTCAATATATTATTGAGCTTAATTTCCCAGTGTCATAGACCCATCAGTACTACGACAGCTGCACTACCCGCAGAGCACACGGAATAGCCACAGCTTTCTCTCAGTGATTTACCAGCATTGTTAACATTTGTAGAGCAGATCGAAGTCAAATCATTCGGAGGTGCCGTAATCGTTTTGCAAAGATTCCGCTCGACATCGCACACAACAATTCGGTAGCGAAATGGGTCGTTTTCATTTCATAAAAAACGATAGAGAGCACGGAGACGAGCGAGTAGCAAACACCAGGCATGACGTCGGCTCTGAAGAGGATCAGGGGTGATGGATGGAGTTATGGGAATAACTGGCCTTAGTGCTTCACCTGCAACTCCGTACCAGGAAATTGGTACATTTATCAATTGACGACGCAAAATCTAATAGTAATTGTTGTATACAGACTAGTTGTAACCATCGTGACCCTACCTTGACGCACCGTCACGCGACCCACACCCATGCGCGCTTCCAAAGGTTTTTTGAAGGTCATGTGAACTCTCGGCATAGTGATGACGTAAGTGATAACAGTTGATTACAGATAACAGTATATGTGATTTGTAACGCGGTCAAATATTTAGAGCCAACTGATCGTAAGCCGGAAAACGCGAATGAAAGCTTCAAACAAGGTACTCACCTCCTTCCCCTAGAAATGAATTATTAGGCGTCTGGCGAGTTCCGATCTCTGCTCTGCAGTGAATGCCGGTTCCAATTGTGATATTGCTGGCAAGTAGCCAGTGAAACCACGGATCTCTTTCACTGACCACGGATCCACGGATCTCTTTCACTGAGGGTCCTCTCTCACTGAAAGATCTCGAGCCGGTTGGTGGCGAGGCTACGTGGCGCGACCCCAGGTGGCGGATAGGGGGTAAATCGCGGACCAAAAGCCACCATGTACTTGCCCTGAGACGCAGGTGGATTCAGGGGATGGACTCCCTGTCTCTGTAGTGCTGTGTCGATTCATACCAGCTTCTCCATACAGGTGTATCCATGCATGCTTGCGTGTGTGGTGCGCTCTGTGTGTGTGCGGTTGGTATCCTGCATGTCGGCACAGCCAAAAGCTTGCATTCAAGTGACTGGGAAGTACATGGGAGGCGATTCGGGGCCGCCTCCAAAAAAATAAGCCCCTTGTTCCGCTCCAGGATAGCGTGGCTAACTACCTGGAGGTCTATCCTAGCCCACACGACAGAGCCTGGCAAGCTACTCGTGTGCCTTCAATATGCCGAAAACAGCAATATGGATGGGCCTCATTCCCCTGAACCTGAGGGAGCCCCCAATACGGCAGCGTTGGGTAGGACCGCTCGGGAGAGGCTGCTAGAATCTCAGGGCCCGGATAGGCTGCCTAAAACAACGAAGACCTGATGATGCAAGCCAGGAAGATCAAGTACGACGTCATCGGACTGACCGAGACGAGAAGGCACCGCCCGCTACACGCCGTTTTCGATACTGGAGAAGAACTGTTCCTTGGAACATGCGACAGCAGAGGCGTTGGCGGTGTGGGTGTCCTCGTCAACACGCACTTGGCCATAAACATCGATTCGTACGAAAGCCTTACGACCCGAATCGGACGTTTGAGATTGAGAAGATGTGGTTCAACTCCTGCTTTGACAATCTTCGTCGCCTACGCACCAACATCGAGCTACGACGAGGAGGAACACGAAGCATTTTATATGGAATTGGAGAAGTTCTACAAGGAAGATCATACCTTCTTCAAGGAAGACCAACAATAAAATTTGCCAATTGAGGGGCACCGTTTATTTAATAGAATGTCAAGGATGCGGCCAAAAATATGTTGGGAATCAAAAAGGCCTCTTTACAAGCGCTTGGATGAGCACCGAAGAGCGTTACAAAACCCAGCCTTCTTATCCCAATAGCAGCTCTCCAAGCACCGCACCAAAAAATGGAGAACCCCCCACGTTAACTATTAGGGTATTACATCGATCCATAGAAAACACGGCGAAAATTAAACTATTGGAGGCCTTGGAATTGGGAAAATAATCCCCCGAAATAAATAATAAGGACGGACTACGTGACGCCCTACAGCTCTTCAGTTAACTACAGTACTCGCCGTTTGAAATCAAAAATCTACGCGAATCCGGCGATTTCGCGTTATTTTCGTGAATTCGTTATAACTCGGTTTGTAATTAAGCTTCCAAAATCTGAAGAGACTCTTGACTGAATACAGCTCTTCGAGCTTTATTAGAATATGTTTTCAAATTTAAAAAAAGCTCAATACAGGATTGCGCCATGCACTCGAGTTTCACCTCAAGAAGTAACTGATTAGATGTGGTGCGTACATAATCACACGTGTGAAGCATGATCGTAAGCTTGGTCGTAGGTGAGTGCTTTTTCCGTGGAGTGGTAACAAACATCACTCCTCGTCATGCCTCCGAGAATGAATGAATGTGGGCAGTCGCATATCATTCGAAAGTGCCTTTTATGGGGAGTCGACCAGTGGCACATCTCAGTTCTGCAGGATCACATGGAAAGCAAAAAATGAGATCAATTCCCGGGCGGACACTGAGGAGGAGTGCATGTTTCAAGCGACTACTCACACGAAAAAAACACATCAACAAAGAAAAAAAGCACTACGACCAAGCTTTTCATCATACTTCTACAAACAAGTAATCGTAGTATATATATAAGTTGAGGAATTTCTTCGCGCCCTTCTCGGGTTCCTCTGAAAAATCTCTTGAAACTTGGGACATGTTACAAAATAGGCCAACTAGTTCCACTGAAATATGATCTGCGATTTGCATGTGAACGCGAGGGAAGGAAATTTTGGGCTCAGAGACCACACCTTCTCATCGTTCAGGGCTCTGAAATGAAATAGAAATCCTGGAAACTCAAAAAAATTCAATTAATCTCCGCAATGTAGTAGACCCAGTCGAGTACGTGGCATATTCTGGGGCAGGTCTTAAAGCCCATCTTCCTATATAACGGTCATGCTTCGCTCATGTGATTATGTACGCACCACATCTAATCAGTTGCTTCCCGAGGTAAAAATCGAGTGCATGGCGCAATCCTGTATTAGATTTTTTTTGAATTGAAAGCAAGTTCTAATAGAGCTTGAAGAGCTGTATTCAACAGTGTCTTTAGACTTTGGAAAACTACTTAATTTCAAACCGAGTTATAACGAATTCACGAAAATAACGCGAAATTGCGGGGGATTCGCGTGGATTTTTGATTTCAAGCGGCGAGTACTGTACGTGTCTGATGTCAAATTCAATTTTTTTTGTCGTATCACAATTTTTCGTATCACATGCAGTGACCGCCACATCACGTCCGCTACTATTTGAGCAGGGGTGAGCGGTAAGACAATTCTTTCACTCCAACGGCGCGGCTTCCGTGAGGGCATCTTTATAATTGGTTGTGGCAAACACATGTGGGTATCAATATAGGTGTAGGAAACCACCAAATTATACCAACTGTAATCAATGTATTTCAGGCCTGAAGAAGGTGTTATACACCGAAATATCGCGGAAGATTTCAAAGGAATTCTTTTTCAAACTTTCTTGCTTTTTGGAACTTTTGAATTTTTGGAATTTTTGAATTTTGTGAACTTTTGGAATTCTTTTGAAATAAAATTTTGGTGCCTCTCTGTGTTATACAATATTAGAAAAAGCACTAGAAGACGGTATTTACACACTACAAACGCTTCAGAATCTGATCGCCTTCTCTTTTATGATCTGTTGTCATCCCGCCATTTAAGTGCCTTCTACTACATCAAATTGGTGAAAATATTAAACTCGGAATTGAAAGAATCTGTGTGGTGAACCTACAGTTGCGAGTGGGGAAGAAACCGCGTGCGCCGGAATTCCCAGAAATAAAGATCTTTTTTTTGTTGTGCCGTTTTCGAGCCACATAGAGGCTTCGAAATGGAAATAAATGCTATGCTTTCCTTGTTCTAATGATTTCCTTGTTATGGCGGTTTTTATGAGAAATTAGGATTTAGAATTGAAGACATAAATATGTGGACACGCACAGAATCCCACGGAAAGAATTAATCTGCATAAATGGGGGCGGAATGCCGGAATGCGGCTTTGAAAACTATTGGGACTTTTGATGGGAAGCAACCAGGAAAATTTGTGTATAGCGCTCAATACCGAAGAATGTTTCAAGAGCGCAAGGCCAATTTCTGAAAGGCCGGTTGTGGTAGGCTGAGAAGACATACTCACCGAGGCGAGAGAACCCGCAGAAGAGCACGCCCTAGGACAGGATACAGATGGATCACTGCTGCATGGCTGGAGGTAGCGAACTCCCCTAATCAGGGCATCAGCAAGGCTCTAGCGCCCTTGTCACATCCTTCTAAGCAACGGCTCATTGCAACCTTATGAAACCGCTTTGTCATACCCGAGGAACACTCCACTGACGTAGTTCGAAAGCGTGCCTTTAGAAAATTCAATTGTTTTTTTAAGACTTCACTTTGGATGCTTTACTTTATATAAATAAAAACAAATTCTGCCTTTTTAATTCCGAAGCGCATTTCTTTGTTTTGAGCATATTTGTTCATAAGCATTTGTCTCACTTTTTGAAAGCCCTTAATGCGGCATGCTCGAAGAGCAGTTTCGCGTGATTTTCATTCCCAGCTTAAATTAGGTCAGGTAAGGGCGGGAGTAGATCATGATGCCAAAAACGTATTTGGCTCAGAATTGTGACAAAAGTGTGGTGAAAAGGTGTATGCCAATAGAATCGTTTGGATCTCCGCGCTACGTGGCCGCGACACTGCCACTGTAGTGAATGAGTTCCTGCGTGCGTCACTGGGCTTTGTAGTGAAGGGGACGCAAATCAAGCCCGTCCCTGACATTCAACTCCAATCAATGCGCGAATATTTCAGTTCCATCACATCTTTTTCTTTCCGCATTTTTCAGTAATTGCGAGAATGAACTTTGAAAACAAAGTACTTTAATGCCACAATTTCTGCGAAAGAGTCAGATCAAATAAGTTGGAATTCGATATCGTGCACATAGATCATCGTGCACTGTAAAAATGCACAGCTCGGATCGCCAAATTCAAAAATTCCGCGCCTATTGGAAATTTTTCGCGTCGCGACGCCGCGACGAATGGACGATTCTGTTGGCCGCTTCATGATGAGCTTGAAGGGCGATAGCCGGATATCCAATGCTGACAACGATTAATATTGATTGATTTCTAGATAAGCGCTCAAAGGTTTCGGTGGAATTCATTTTCGACTGTGTACATGTATGTATATATGTACCTCCTTTCTGCTGGATCAAATCATTTCAAATTTTGATATGTTTTGAAAGAAAGGCTTTTTCACCGAACCATCATTTCAGCATTGAATAGAAGAAGGAATTGTGAATGAAAAAGCCATTTCACTAGAAATTCCGAGTATGAGCAAATTCCAAGTAAGTTTCAAATTACTCTAGCAAGCTTACAATTCAACAAAACAATCTTACGCATGATGAATAACACTGGGCAGGTCCAATACTTTGTTAATGATCTTCTGGGTTCGCTGAAATCTTAACAAGGCCTAAGTAAGGAACCAGTCAATGAATGCACTCTCTACCGGGACAACTTCCTACATTTTTCTTAAAACCTGACAAACTCTTCGTCCATATTCATGGTTCCTATTTCCGTGAAAGGTTTCCCCTTCTCGTAATGATCCGGTAGTGCACAGGACATGTGGCCGAGTTGGTCCCTCTGTTAAGAGCATAGTACGCTGTCGAAACCATCCTTCACAGTGAAGGTGCGATGCTTTTGGTCGCTCTATTGCTAGAAGGCGAAGTAGTCACGTACAAGTGTCAACGATGAATACGTAACACCTTCCAAGACCAAAGTGTATACGTCCGCCCTCACCTACTGCGGATCCTGTGAATTATCTGGCGGTGGAGGGGCCGGCCATGGAACGGGATACACAAACCTGAACACGAGATTTCACAAGGCTAAAACGTCATCTGCAGCAATGAAAGTAAATCTAAGGTGTTTGAAGGCGATGGCAGTAGGCATGTGTGGAGTCCGCACGATTAACGTTCGGATCCAAATTATCAATAGCCATTCCGCCAGTAAAATAAGGCGTAATCTCGGTGTTGATAGATTGTGAATAATGCCGGACCACTGCATGGGATTCTAGTGGTGAACGCGAACGCATCAGATAGTTTCTAGAAGGGGTTGCGTATCAAAACGTATAACAACTGCACGCTTCTGAGCTCATTCTAGTAAGAGAGTAACTAAAACATCGGACCTCTGCTGTGAATGAGAGTTTCGACAGCAGGCGCGCTTTTTTCAAAGGGACCACTCGCACACGTGTCCTGAGCGCCATCGGACGTGACAAAGTATTGAATGTGATTAATGGTTTTCATCATGTGTTGGACTGTTATATTAAATTGTAAGCTCTTTACAACATTCTGATTTTCAGATGGCACTTGATCATACTTGAAAATTTCTAGTTAAACAGCTTTTCATTCACAATTCTTTCTCCCATTAGATACTAATATGGTGGTTCAGCGGAAAGACCCTTCCTTCAAAAGATGTCGAAATTTGAGCTGATTTGATCCAGCAAAAAGGAAGTTACAGTCCGAAAAGTATTCCACCGAAGTCTCTTAAGCGCTACTGTTATAGGAGGAGTTTGACGGTCCAAAAATATATAAGTGAATAATTGCCGTTTTGGAGTGTCGCCTGCCTCTCTTCCACCTCCTTTTATGCGATGAAAAGGATCCATTTTTCTACTCGATTGCGGCTGGCGACCTCGAGCGGAACTTTTGCAAAAACGTCCGAGGCTCTGGAATCATTTGACTGACCGACAAATGTTTGCAAACTGTTGCTTCACTGAGGAGGTACGGTGATTTTTGTGTCAGTGGCCTACTCTTCGCCCAGTTTTTTTCAGCTCTGGTGAATCTGTGACATGGAGAACAGCGCTCTATAAAATGTCAGAATACCCTACTAACTTCAGCACATGGACACAGCATTCATCACAATGAAAGGACCAACTTGTCCTAGCGAACTGGTGGTGGCTTGTACGCACAAGCAATCTTGCACAAGTTGAGCATCCGAGCTGTGGAACTAAGCTGGAACCACCTTACTCATTACACCTCGCTTGTCACGTTTTTAGACATCAGAGTAGCCTCATTGAGGAAAAATGCTGCGAAACCTAACATAAGGCTGAAACAAACTTTCAGTCCGACTGCCTCCGAAATCCTTGCAGTCTGAGCGGCTGAGACTTACTATTAGCTGAGATATATGTATTTAAAATTGAGTGCAAAAATTGCTAGAAGCTTCCAAATAGCCCCACATAGCCTTGAACAAATAGCCTTGAAAAACCATAAAATTGGCGGAGAAAGCGTCCGCAATATCGTCAATGTTTTTTACAACTTAGCCGTCAAAATTTAATTCTTGTTTTTATAGCGCTTATAATGTTTTTATTGTTATGGACACCTGCTTATATATGAAAATTAAACAGAGAATCAGATACATAAATACGAGCCACGCAGAGAAATCTACAATTGTCTCCCTTTTCTCTGTGGAAACATTGCCCGAACTATGCTCGTTTCCTTCTTTTACGTTAGATAAAGAGCCATTAACGAGTGACTTCTACCACGCCGTTCCACCCAAGTTGTCTATGGTTGCAGAAAGATCTCATCCAATCGCTCTGTCATTTTTCAGAAGAGAACATTTCAGAAGCGCTAAGTGTTTACTTCAAGGGTAGCTTTCAAGGTCAGAAAAGATTTCTTCAAGAATGAATAGGATCACCGTTGTGATCGCTATTGTCGAAGCTGTGTACACGTTTCCTGTATGGAATCCCGCGGATGGAGTTGGACCTGTAATTCCACAACAGCTCGGAGCTACAGGTATGGGATATCAACACGAGATGCACTGAACATTTAAAGGCAAAAGTCGGGCTCAATAAGGGGGTATTATGGCGATGAAACTGAGTATAGAGATGCGAAGTGGAACGACAGTGGAGAAAAAACTGAGAAAAACCGTCGACAAGGCCGTTAACAAAACCCTCTTTCCCACTAGCAGTGAAGGAGGCTGACTTGTGAAAGAGGCACGTATACTCGATATCGGTGAGTTGGGAGTGGGCGTGTCACCGGAAGTGACGTGCACTTGATAGAAACTATGTGGATAAGCTGCTTCCAACATACATCGCTGGCTATCAGCAAAGCATGCTGGCACAGCTTATCCACGCACTTCTATCAAGTGCACGTCACTTCCGGTGACACACCCACCCCAACTTTCGGATATCGACTGTATAAAGAAGTTTTCTGAAGATGGTTCTATCGGTTGATACGGCAACCAACCTAGCTGATTCTCACACGTTATGCCAGCCACGCACCACATCCCAAGGTGGGCGGTCGTAGCGGGGCCAGGCGGCGATAGCGCATAGTACGTGCCCTGGGCCTTATTACCGCGTCGTTCGAGATTTTGAGCGTGGGAACATCTGTACGGGTGCGTAACCAAGTACAGACATGACCGAAAGGGTGGGTAAGGTCAACTAATCCCGATCTTTGCCTTTAAACAATGCGCTTACTAAGAACAAAAAGCAGAGGTTTTTTGATGGTCTGCATAATGGAGAAGTGCTAGCAGAAGTCCATCCCTATAGTGAAATAACGTGGCTTATTATACAGTATCTTTCTGCCATCAGGAAGAACAAAATGTCAATTGCGAGTGGGTGGGCCAGAATCTGTTGTAGTTCCACAAGGTAAGCATGTCACGAGATTTGTCGGTACAAGCTACAATTATGTTGCAATTATATTTAGGATGTTCGGGTAAACTGGTCAATTTTGTCATTGTTAGCTGACTCTTTTTAGGAGAAAGTCATGGCAATCCAGGTGGCCTGCAAGTGGGACCAGGACCTGTCATAATTCCAGAAGGTAAGCATGTCATGAGATTCATCGGTACGATCTACAGTTGTGTTACAGTTATGTTTAGGATGTTCGGGTAAACTGGTCAATTTTGTCATTGTTAGCTGACTCTTTTTAGGAGAAAGTAATGGCAATCCAGGTGGCCTGCAAGTGGGACCAGGACCTGTCATAATTCCAGGTAAGCATGTCATGAGATTCATCGGTACGATCTACAGTTGTGTTACAGTTATGTTTAGGATGTTCGGGTAAACTGGTCAATTTTGTCATTGTTAGCTGACTCTTTTTAGGAGAAAGTAATGGCAATCCAGGTGGCCTGCAAGTGGGACCAGGACCTGTCATAATTCCAGGTAAGCATGTCATGAGATTCATCGGTACGATCTACAGTTGTGTTACAGTTATGTTTAGGATGTTCGGGTAAACTGGTCAATTTTGTCATTGTTAGCTGACTCTTTTTAGGAGAAAGTAATGGCAATCCAGGTGGCCTGCAAGTGGGACCAGGACCTGTCATAATTCCAGGTAAGCATGTCATGAGATTCATCGGTACGATCTACAGTTGTGTTACAGTTATGTTTAGGATGTTCGGGTAAACTGGTCAA
This sequence comes from Ostertagia ostertagi, assembly GCA_036418205.1. Taxonomy (NCBI): domain Eukaryota; kingdom Metazoa; phylum Nematoda; class Chromadorea; order Rhabditida; family Trichostrongylidae; genus Ostertagia; species Ostertagia ostertagi. The sequence continues at coordinate 1,125 of MU868818.1, read as the reverse complement.
TTTTGTCATTGTTAGCTGACTCTTTTTAGGAGAAAGTAATGGCAATCCAGGTGGCCTGCAAGTGGGACCAGGACCTGTCATAATTCCAGAAGGTAAGCATGTCATGAGATTCATCGGTACGATCTACAGTTGTGTTACAGTTATGTTTAGGATGTTCGGGTAAACTGGTCAATTTTGTCATTGTTAGCTGACTCTTTTTAGGAGAAAGTAATGGCAATCCAGGTGGCCTGCAAGTGGGACCAGGACCTGTCATAATTCCAGGTAAGCATGTCATGAGATTCATCGGTACGATCTACAGTTGTGTTACAGTTATGTTTAGGATGTTCGGGTAAACTGGTCAATTTTGTCATTGTTAGCTGACTCTTTTTAGGAGAAAGTAATGGCAATCCAGGTGGCCTGCAAGTGGGACCAGGACCTGTCATAATTCCAGAAGGTAAGCATGTCATGAGATTCATCGGTACGATCTACAGTTGTGTTACAGTTATGTTTAGGATGTTCGGGTAAACTGGTCAATTTTGTCATTGTTAGCTGACTCTTTTTAGGAGAAAGTAATGGCAATCCAGGTGGCCTGCAAGTGGGACCAGGACCTGTCATAATTCCAGGTAAGCATGTCATGAGATTCATCGGTACGATCTACAGTTGTGTTACAGTTATGTTTAGGATGTTCGGGTAAACTGGTCAATTTTGTCATTGTTAGCTGACTCTTTTTAGGAGAAAGTAATGGCAATCCAGGTGGCCTGCAAGTGGGACCAGGACCTGTCATAATTCCAGGTAAGCATGTCATGAGATTCATCGGTACGATCTACAGTTGTGTTACAGTTATGTTTAGGATGTTCGGGTAAACTGGTCAATTTTGTCATTGTTAGCTGACTCTTTTTAGGAGAAAGTAATGACAATCCAGGTGGCCTGCAAGTGGGACCAGGACCTGTCATAATTCCAGGTAAGCATGTCATGAGATTCATCGGTACGATCTACAGTTGTGTTACAGTTATGTTTAGGATGTTCGGGTAAACTGGTCAATTTTGTCATTGTTAGCTGACTCTTTTTAGGAGAAAGTAATGACAATCCAGGTGGCCTGCAAGTGGGACCAGGACCTGTCATAATTCCAGGTAAGCATGTCATGAG
>MU868817.1:30774-75209 GCA_036418205.1 Ostertagia ostertagi | reverse complement strand
GCCTGTTCTGCAGAGCATCAACAAATGCGTCTAATGAGAGTGAGCAGGACTTGTTGCCCGGAACATTGGAGGATTTAAGGATTGGGATTAAATTAGATATGCTACGACTCGATAAGTAGCAATAGGGACTCGGCGTCATCGAAAAAAGGCCACGCCTCTCTGTGATAAGACACGCGCTGATGGATTGACGGACAAACCCTAACTGCGGTCATTTTAACTATCACTGTGGCCGAACAACAATAATTGTTCGCTTTGTGTTGCCCCACAAATGGGCGCTCCTCCGCAAGTGATCCGAGCTTAATGATGCGCGAAATTCGCCTCAGGAGTCACCGATGATTCAGAGATTGGCGACGTCACGCGCCCGCTGCGCCCTTTGATGAGGGCCGCCGGCTGTGAACGGTCCCGACAATAGCGGACATGCTCCGCTGAAATTGGCCGGAAACGCAAAGTGAGAACAGAGAAGGGGTCTATTCCAGTACGGAGGGGGGGGGCAGGTTACGTGTTTTAAACCACGGATACCATATTCACCCAGTGTAAAGGTTAAGACTAAGCCTTAAAATGGAGGAAATAAAAATTGCCAAACTGGCATCAGAGCAGACTATGATGCCCCTCTTACCGGAATAGACCCCAAGAAAGGAAGCAATGGAGTATTGCAAGTGGACTTATACGACTGGGATAACCCGAGTTAGGACCAAATTTAAGACATTGCCTCTCCGGTATCCGATCGTCTTCTCTTCTGGTATGTGAGTACATAGTACCTAAAGCAACTACTTACCGTAGAAGATGATATTACATGAGATCCTGGAGGACATCATAAGGAAATTCTCAATAAAGTCGAGGTCACGTTCGAAGATGTCTTGGACAGTACATTGTAGCGACTTCTAAAAGCACAGTGGTGAAGTAAAGAGCACGTGAAGGAGCCGCATATCGTGCAGTCTCCGACGAGCGAGTCCCAAACAGGGCCAACCATGCGTTGCGCTAATTCCAATATTTTCACGACCTCCCACCCTTTCAGAGATTATCAGCATGACCCCCTGAATAGCTGATTCTTTCTTTCTACATATTTTTATGTCAAAAATCGATGTATGGGCCGTTATCAACATGGGAAGGTGTGGTGGGTAGTAAGAAGTCGCGCGTTGTCTTGCTCTGAGGATGGGACTCGAGGCGAATTGTACATATTGTGAGCATACTATTTTTTGTAAGCCAGCTCACTGGTCATCAAACAAATTGTCACCTACTTTCAGATGATGTTAACTCGTCGTACGGTAGGGAGGACTGTGATGAGGTCCAGGGGTTGTCATGAAGTCCACGAACCAACATGCAATAGTTCCAATGAGGTAATTGCGCTAGTCAGTTTTATTGGTCATTTCTCGGCTGGCTCAAATCCCCATATTGAACTGGTGTTATAAGTGTGGACCCTTCCCTTTCGACATGTTCATCAATCACCATGAATCTCTCTTCATGGCAGGGTGAGTGTCGTGTCGAGGGCATCGTCTCGCCAGTACGACCATCTCCCCAGAATCGGGATCTTTATACGACCCCCTAGCATTGATTTGCACCACAACTATTTTCATTATGCAATCACCAGCAGTTGCGCGCGGTGTATCACTAGGTCTGATTTGCTGGGGAGCCCTGAAAACCACAGAATTTACACCCCTTTCGAACGCTACCATTCCTTCATTTCATAGCCTTTTGAGCAGATGTAGTAGGCTCAAATGAAGGCCGATGTCAGACTTTGCGAATCGCGCGATTCGCTACTAGCGATTCACTAGTGTCCGCGGTTGCGTTGCGGTACCGGCCAATAGAGTGATTCACTGGCCGCGACGCGACCTCAGACGCTAGCCAATCGCGCGATTCGCAAAGCCTGACATCGGCCGAAGCTAGGTCTCTTGTTATAAAGCAGTATTGAAATTGCTTAAAAACCCTCCATTCAGAGAGGTAGTGTTGCTCGAACTGCGTCGAGCGTGCGTCGAGAACGCTGGAATCTGTGTGCGAATCCCTACTATTTGAAAGGCAACATCTCTGTAATTTTGTTTGTACTATCAGGTGTTTCAGATAGTTTCTGAGACGTTTGGATGCTTCATTTTACATGAAATCACGAGAAACTGCCATTGGTATGAATACCACCTTGAAGAGCTTTCTCAGTCCTATCCATCGTTTACTTCAGCTTTGTTTTAAAAATTTTCTTACAACCTTTCCAGAGCTTTGAATGCGGTATACTCTGGTTGGCATGACCTTGTTTTTCCAGCGTTAGATAGACTTGAATGTAGTGGGAGCAGCTTGAGATAGGTTGACGGACTACTTGAACTCAGCCCTTTACCGCGTCTGCGCTCTCTAGCGGGTCCCTCTCCAAGGCTTAGTCCTAGGGCATTCTCTGATCGTCTGTGTTCTAGACATCGCGGCAGGACCATTGAAGAAAATCAAGTAGTCCGCAAACCCTTGAGATACTAATGAAGCACTCGTATTAGATTCGCAATAAATATGCTCAGAAGCAGTAGTTCAAAAAGTTATTTTCACGAAAAGGAGAGCCTTGGGTATGATGAGGGTGGTGTCGAATATCGGACGTTACCCACGGACTAGCCAAAACTTCTGATTGAGACACTCGTGTAAAGGACCATTGAGGAGGCACTACCCAACCTAAACGTATATGGTTTGGGGAGCCAAGCCATACCGAAGTAGCTGGAAAGTCCAAAAAATTTGATGGGGCGTGCCGCGACAAACCTCTAATTTGAAGGGAGGTCCATCAATTTCTAGCTTGTTTTTTGTGAAAAAAGCGACCCGCTTTTCTACTGATTTGCGGCGACCAATGAAGAGGGGACTGTTTTCCGCAACCCACGAAGTTTTGCCGAATAGCTCGACGGTGACCAAGCTCTACAAACATTGCAAAACCTTAGCTGTGCTGAAGAGGGTTATGGCAACTTTCATCAGGCCAGCGGCTGGCCAAGCTCCCCTGTATCAGGTGGAACCGTTACAGTGGAGGTGAACATTACGTCAAAATCACCAGGAGTTTCAAATTGCTGGTTCAGCATTTCTCATTGTAAAAGGACGGACACATCTCTGACAGTGGTCTTACACGCATGTCGTACATTCAACCCTGCACAAGTTGGACTAGCTAAGAGAGGTAGTGCAGATATCCTTCTCGGTACCTCTGGCCATCAGCTCACACTTTTTCGGGGGCTCCGATGGTCCCTTAAGAGAAAGGGTTCAAAATATATTCCGATGCTAAAACAGCCTGTCCTCAGTTTACTGCTTCCAGAGTTCCAACATTCTGAACAAAAAAACCCTACTGAAACGGCTTCTCATAGCGAATGTTTGGCGCATTCGAATGGTTTTTATTTAAACATTAAAGCTTTGCTCTAGCCGAGATACATGCATTTGAAGTTCTGGCTTGAAAAACGACAGAACTTTCTGAAGCGCCTAATAGGAAAAAGGAAGACAGTTTTGAAATTCTGAGGATTCGCGCTTACAGACAGTCTGTTTACCTTTCTGGTCGCTTTTTTCTTCACCATTGCAAGCTGATCCGTTGGAAACCCTCGAAATGCTTCTTGAATCCATTTTACTAACGTGAGCAGTAAGAGAATGGACAATCATCGTTTGATTTCATCCCAACATAGGACATGCATCCGACCTCCACTCATAATTGCGATCAATTGTAAGGTGCGGTGGGATGATGACCTGTAGAGGAACTGTAAATAGTGAAGACATTTCGTCACTCCTACAACCTAAGGAGCGCCTTCATCTGCAGGGAGCATTTCCTTCACTTCTGTTGTTTCTTGCGACAGCGTCCCTATTAACAGTCCATTCTCAGCGAAGAATCGAGGGCGAGCGAGCGGGCGGTAGATAGAGGAGAGGAGCACGCGGCCCCACAACTGAGCATGCGAATAATATACTTTGTCATGTTTTCTCTCATATCCTCGTTTTCTGCTGCAGTACATCCTCCCACCCTCCCCCCCATATGCACCATGATGCCACTGATAAGCCCGTTACGGCCCACGATTAGGACCCCCTACTACCTGCCGTGACAAGTAAGACTTCCCCCGTCGACGGTTTCCTCGATTGATATTTACCCTGCTTCATGGTTCTAGTGCTAAACGTTTTTCTAGAAATGCTCGGATCATAGAATGAGAGATGGTAGCGCGACAAACATATTTATTCGCTTCAGGATGACGTCATGAAGCAAAGGTTATATGAAAAAAGTCGCATAAGTGTAGGTGCATCAGGCTGCCTCAGCAAATCCAACACGGGCGTTTCCACGGTCGAAGATCGTGTAGAATGTGCGTATGAAAACGTCTCCAAGAATCCATTGAGTAGGAGCTGAAATTTTGAATGCAGGCAAGCATACTTCGATACTTAATAGAGATAAGAAAGAGGTTGATTTACCGCCAGAAGGTACTACTCCGAAACCGGGTGAGCAGGAATATCCGTCCTGAAATAAATGTCACGCCCTTGTTCAATTTGTGGAATTGCAAGTCACACTTTTAGTAGCTTTTCATACTTGATTTGACTACCTGATTCATGTAGTCAGAACCGCTTAGGACGAAGTAGTAGTTACCAATACTGAATATGATCTGTGGAAGTTGAGAAAAACTTGTGCAGTCGTACAGCTGAGCTTCGATTGCTTGATTGATCTTGAAATGCAAGAAGAAGTAAATGTAAGCGTGAAGGACAGGAAGGCCTGAAATGAATAAATAATGTAAGCAGAGTCTATATTTCCACATTTTGGAACAAGAACCATTTCGATAACATCACTCGGCCCGGAAATCAGCGAAGCACCGGTATCAACGGCAGCGTTAGCTGGTCCATAGGTAATTGGCGAGCCCTGGATGGCGACAGCATCCAAAGTGATTTGCCACACTCCTTCTTCAGCCAGAGGCACCCAAGCTATTTGTCCCTTCAAAATTTTCTATCATTGTGATCAATTTCTTAGAGCCTTCTCGAGCGTTACCTTATAATAAGCAGGGTTTGTTCCACAAAGTGTCAAAACTGCGCCGTTGTTGCTTTCGAACTCATAATCAGGATTATTCGTCATGTAGAAAGCAAAAAGTGCTTCTGGGCATAGTGTGTGGAACACGTATTTAGTTGAAAATTGTCACTCTCTTCTGGCTCAACCCACCCATGCAAAGCGCCACGTGTGGAATTCTTGAGGTAGGGAAGGCGAGTTCAGAAGTGAGAGGCTTTCAAATTTATGCTTCCCTGTACCCTACCCTTCAAAAAGCGAGAAATCGTCGGGTGCAGACCATGCACTAAAAAAGACGACGGCCTTCATAGAATGTAAATGTTTTCTGCCAACGAAATGATTAGCCTGTTGCAGTTGTATCCTATCGATTTTACCTATTTACAACTATCATTTACCAGAATTCAGCTATCTCTATGAACCACTTCTAACCAGAATTACTTGGAGGTCGTCGTCAGTTGTGGTGTTTAGTCTGCACCCAATACTTTCTCGCTATTCGAAGAGGAGGTTATATCTTCAACCCGTCGCTGTTTTTCATTACCATATAGTATATACTTTCATTATTATAACATGTATTGTTTTCATTTCTTTACATTCTTTTCACAACCGGGGTGCAGCATATGTCGCGATCCGTTCTCACTGTGTCGCGGATATTTCCCCTATAGTAAATGAGGACAGAGCAGAGAGCTCCGAAAAGTTCGTGCCAATGTTATCATCATTATCAATACCTTCGAATGGCAGCGGGAGGAACGAGGGGAAGGTGGGTTTGAAGGAATCATGCTGAAATCATGACCCTATCTCACCCTTTAATCACTGATTTGAAACCTATTGTTCACGAGAAGAATGGAAAGAACAAAAAATTGCGTTGGTCGCGGAAAAAAATTGGAAAAAGCGAAAAGACTGTTGCGCGTCCGAATTCATCTGTCACTAAAGCTGGCGGCGGGAACACTTCCACTTGGGTATCGGAGTGGCCTCACTAGGAATTCATTTTGTCCTTGTGACTTATTGCACTAATATCTCACCGTTCTACTGCATCCTATTCTATCGATCGCTTTGTCTCAGTTCTCCAAAACCGAACCTTTTAACACGATTCCTTCAGCGCATCGCCTCAGTATGAGTTCCCGCGAGCCTACCTTGACGCGGAACATACCACAGTGCCGTTGCCCATTATTCTGATACAGTAAAACTGAAATTGAATAAAAATTCTGATCTGACATTTATTGAGGCGACAGATCTAGTCCAGAGGTGAGGAATGTTGTCCAAGAACATGGGGCAGTCCGGATGCCAACTGAGTCCGTCCGTTTTTTAGAATAGCCTGCAATGACATTTTTTTTTTTCACCTTCTAGCCTGTCTGAATCTAGGGCCTGTATCAACGTACTACAAATATTTTCTCTCTTTTTATTTTTTATATATTTTGCAGTTATTTGGTAGCCAGTCCTTGCATAAGCAGTTGTTAACGATACTTCCTATCTGTTCCAAATTGTAATGAGAACAGGGATAGCGAAAATGAGTACAAAAAACATTACTTGCATATTTGCGTAACTTACGCATTGTAGGCGCTTTCTGTATACTGAGCGTTGATGTCTTTTTCATTGACCTGTTTCCGGAAATGAATAAGAAAGTGTTATGTTGGTGACATGTTCTCTTTTGCGTGCGCAGCTGAAACTGTAATTGGAATTGTGTACTTGTATTGTTTAATATTTTATTTATCACTCGAAATGCGACTTATGAGCAAGCGGCTTGTTTGAAGATCACATGTTCGGTTCGAGCACGGTACCCACAAATTTGATGAGCCAGTGTCGAAAAGAACGCTGAATGTCTGAGGAGGAGTTCCAACTTGGATGTTGCCGTAGTACAATCTGAACAATGAGAACTCTTAAAAGTGCAGAGCTATTAACATTTATTGCCCATAAGGTAATGCGCGTTTTGACTCAGTTTTTAAGAAGATGTTTTCAGCAGATCAATGACAATAACGAGTAAACGCAAATTAGTGAGGTCAAAAGTTATTGCAAATTATTAGGTGCAGGATATCTTATTGTCGCTTTTCTGAGTTCAGGAAGTTTTGGGGCCGATTACCATGGAAAGTCAATATCTCAGAAAGTTCTTATGCTCGTTAATACTGCAAAATATGTTGTTATTGTTTTCTACTGTTGGTACACAATCTAACTATTCCCCATTTTTATACTTTTTTTTTGAAAATCTCTGGGTCCAGTGTGCAAATTCGCACGTGTGTGCCTAATGCTTCAAAATTCTTGCTGGGAGCTGCAACTCCCGCTCACCAAGCCAACATTACATTTAATGGAGGAAATACTTCCATTGAAAATGTTCATCGGTTTTCCACACTTTTTTTTCAAAAGATAATGAAGTCTTCCACAATCGTCGTCAAAAACGTGGACCTAGTTAAATCAGTCGAGACGGGGCTGCACCAGCCGTGGGCTGAAATGGTAGCACACCTTAGCAGTGACTGATCGATATGCGTACAAACGCTTTAACGGAGGTAATTGCACAAGGAATTCTATAAATGTGCTCATCTGCTACTCACGTGTGCTTAAAAGGGTGCGGATGTGTTTTTGACCCTATGTGGCAAAAAAGACTGCGGGAATTGTCGAGTTTAGCCGGTAAGCTATAACTTTTGTCGCGAAAAAGACTCGGGAAAAATTGTCCAGTTTAGCCGGTAAGCTATAACTTTCTTTTGAACCACACAGTGCAGACCCTATTCTAACTAACTGTATACTTCTTTTGTCCAGGCCCAACTTTATAGCAAGGGAGAGGGATGATTTGTCAGATGATGTCAAAACCGACCAACCTCTTTTTTCGACTCAAAAAATCTCTAGCTTTAATCGCACGAGGTTTCCACTCATACTGGTTAACCCATTCGTGACAATGTCAGCCACCGGTGGCTGACAAATGTCTCACTCGAGCGATGGCATCCACCGTTGGCTACCGCGTTTCAAGTGGGATTTGAAACATTTCCTTCCATGAAAATAATCCTCATACCCTCATTCATCTTTGTCAGCCCTGGGTAGAGGAAATCTCCGTCCATTCAAATTTTATTGAACAAAAACTTCCTGACTGTACTGCATGCGCAATCCCGCGCGGTCGCGAATGGTTCAATGGAAAGTGCTAATGAGTCATTCGATAAATATGCTGTTTCACTTCCCGATTCTGAATTAAAAAATATTGGTGGTTCGAAACTCATGGTGAAAAAACGACACTAAGATATCTGACACCTAAACTTGTCCAGGTTCAAGTTGATGGAAAGAGATGCCTGATTAGGCACCATTTTCGCTTTCATACTTGAGAGGAAAAGCGGATCCTGCGACTGCGCGGGACTAGCGATAGGGGGAAGAAGAGGAAAAATAGTGTTCGGCAAGAAAAGCGCCGAGGAACTTCAGTGGGAAGGAAAAGCAGGGAGCGCCATAGAAATTATTGAAATTTACCTCGTGAAGCAGTGGAAAGGCGGAGAGACACAGGGCTGCGAGGAGAGGAAAAACGTGTACAAAAATCGACGTATCCGATCTCGACCCGTGGCTTTGATTTGAAGCTTTTTACCACAAATAAGATTGCGTGGAATTGTGTCCTCTTAGAAAATTTCAGCAAAACGATTTCTGTTTCCACTGTTGCCTTATTCAACGTTCGAATGTCATTTTCTTACGAACTGTTGCGTCTCCCACAGGTGCACTCAGCGAATTTCCTGTGGTGACTGGAAGTCGGAGCTGAAAATCAAAACCGCATGTGTTTGCCCGCTACTCTTCCAACCTATTTTAGGACATAAAAGAATTCAAATAGGCACGCCAATTATATTAAAAGCATCAGAATGAATTCTCCACAATATCGGAGAGAAGTAGTGATCATGTTGCCGCGGATTACTTTCTGGAACAGACCTAATGATCGCATAGTCTTCACTTCTTGATGGTGGTGAAGCTTTCCTGGGTATGCTGCGGGCTTTGTGGATTCAGTAGTTCGTACTGCTTCGTCAATTGTTCCAGGACAGCGTTTAATGTTGTCGGCCGTCTCTGTGCCTCCATTTGGGCTTGCGAACCAAGGGCACCCTGAATTGGCAGTCCAAAAAGCAAGCACTGAAGCGTTGTGCAAAGTTTACCTACTCCAGGTAGGCACTGATGCCCAAGCATACTGTCAGGACGAGAACGAGGAGCTGAGTTGTCATGACGTCGACACCTGTCCAATATGTCGTGAAATTCAATCGGTTTTATTTGAAATTGCTCACCAATGGTAACCACATCAGTCACAGAAATTGTTAATCACTCATACAAGAACATGGCGAGAATGTTGCCCAGAACAATTGTAGTTCAAAATTATGAAAAAAAATTCATGACAGGCTTGATCTGAAGTGCGCCTTGTCGTCTATGATTCTACAACACCACGCCCAAAGGTGAAGAATGTCCTCGAAGCCGAACAATTGGGATGGGCTACGCATCGTTCCAGGAACGTAGAGTCATTCGTGCACTTGGTCGGTACCAAGAATTCGGGGTCAGTCGTAGATCTGGTCGATTGTGTGAGTCAGTGTTTTCGTACTTACACACAGTTCTAGAACTAATTCACCAGGCGGAGAGAGATAGAGGCTTTGTTGATCATTTACCAACCAAGATTTGATCCGTGGACCATACACATATGCACGTGTAGAAGGTTCAGGAAGTAAGTGGTGCTTCTAAACACTCCGAAGCAACCCTCAGAGTAAGGTTCCCACTTTTTGGGCTATGATACCTTCTTCTTGTTGCTTCATTGCCATATCACTAACCCCGAAGGGATGATGGGTCGGTCTAATGGGCCATACGTAATAAAAGCCCTATGTACATTGTTGGAATTGTTTTTGTACACTGACCTCGAATCTATAATACTTTACAAATTTGCCAGATTTTCTGAGCCGAGGAATGAAGCAAAATAGCGCTTGTGACGCAGGCTGACGTGGAAGAGGTAGAAGGATCGGCTCCCTTTGTGTTTGCCGCAACGTGATTGAAGAAGACCCTCAACTACGTTACTGATCGACGCTTGCCTATAATTACCCGTACAAAGAACTGCGAGAAGTTCTTAAGTGGTCTAGGCGCTGCTTGCTACGACTGCATATGGAGCCCACAGAACTCTTAACAGACAGACAGATGTGACATTCGTGTTCCGAAAATGAAAGTACCCGTAATGGCAAATTTGTAGCGAATAAACCGTCAGTGATTCGATCCTACGACCCCTGGCCCGTGAGTCCAGACCAGTACCGCTGCTTTATTTTGCTTTCATAACTGTTTCAGAAAATCCATTGGCAGTTAGGAAAGGAATGTAGGTCCGAGATCAGCATCCGAAAACACACAGTCCAACAGTCTAGGTCGTATGACATATGGCTACTTCGACTCATCATCCCCTCCTGGTTAGATGAGCAGAGCCTCTAATTTGCTTTGAGCGGGGATTGGGCAGTCGCAATGATGCCGTGTACTGCGCGCGCGGTCTGGTGCTCGCCCGGGATTAACTCTAGCCCTAGCCTATCAACTCCTCCATATTTTTCGGTCAGCTAACTGATATAGCACCTATGGAGAGATACTGTTTTGTCTGCTGGCCCTCGTAAGTCATTGGGTTGCGGACATGTCGTTTTGATATTGTATTACGATTGATTATAAGTGGAAGTTGGATGCATGGCGAATCCCGAGAGGGGAGTGAATAACGTGGAACACTTCCTGAGGATCACAAAATTTGTTTAAGAGACAATGCATCGCGAGAACTGTAGTTTGCTTGAATGTATCAGGTCTGAGGTGAGTATAACTGCAGGGTCTACCAAGCCTAGAGAGCTTATCAGCAAAGGAGTCAAATCGAAGATATAGTAATATTTTCTGAGAATCTAGCGCTTACCTACCTGCCCATTACAGCCAAATGTCTGATATGGGCGAGCAGAGGCATTTCAGATCTTAAGCGGCCCAAATGGAATAGAGTGAAAGGTATGAGCGGTATATTGGTGCCATAGCAGGTAGAAAGAAAATAGATGAAAATTTTTGACAACTGAAAGAGTACTTGGGCGGAATGGTCGTGGTTGGTGGTTTGAGCGGGGTTATATATGGCCCACGAAATCGAGGAATTAAGTCGCGAAAAGAAATTTAATTTAAAGCTCAATCCGAGGAAATGAGCAAAACATACTCTACATATTAAAAGCTGATTCAGATGAGAGCAGTTCAAAGCACAGAATGATGATTTATTGAAACTTTGCTCAAATCTTAACTGTGTATCTCTGGAAATTTTCATGCAAAAGGTATCTCTGTTGCTTTTTCAACATAAGAGGTTTCTAGGCTAGGAAAAAAACTACCATGGAAGATGGAGATAGCTATAAGAAAGCTACAATACTGATACTGATTTTCGTTCAGACGACGTTTCCGACGGGTAGAAACCGTCGCAAACAGTCGTCTAGCCATAACTCTTGGAGAAATCGTTCGCGCGATTTGTTTGTTATACCAGCTGATAGCCCTGCTCGAGATCTATAAGACGCTATATTTCAATTATTGAAAGAGCTCAACTAGGAATGCGCCACGCAGTCGACTTCCATCCCTAGAAGTAATGAATGTACTTTTTATGTGATGCGTTCTAAACCCTTTTTGCAGTCTACATATTCCACAGAAGGATAGATCTCAACACTTGCCTCAGAATACGCCACGTGCACAATCAATCCACCATATTGTGAGATTGAATGAATGTTTTTTTTCGAATTCCACGATCATTACTTCGTTCTAAAGCGCTAATTGGCCGAACGTGTTGTCTCTGCGCTCATCACTCCACTCTTCCATTTCTAAAGGGAATCTTCGATCAGTCTCCAGCAGTGGTAGTAGGCCTATTATGTGACATTCCCCACTTTTAGAGGACATGTTTTGTGGAAACCTGAGAAGATAGCGAGGAATTCTCCCCACCGGCTTGGACTACGGTTACTTGTCTGTAGAAGTCATGTATAATATTTGGTCGCAGGTGAGCCCTCCTTCCTTGGCGTGGCCTCAAACAACACTGTTCGTCATATCCTTGTGAAATAATCAGTTTTTTTGCTTGTCCAGATGGACATTGGAATCTGAAATGGGCATCATTCGATCTCCACTGGAAAGTGCTATCGAATGATGTATACACAGGTTGCACACGAAACTTTGTTTTCTTCACCTCTTTCTCCCCATTGCCGATCGTCTTCCCAGTCCTTAGCGGCCACGTGCGATTCACCTGCGACTAGCAGGCCCGCTAACCTCCGCATCTGTAGTTGACTATTTCATTGATTGATTGATTTGAAAAAGGTAATCAGCTGATATTCAAGTCATCGCTGCAGTCGATTATTCGATCCTCTGGCCGTGCGTGTGGAAAACGCCGCTTCTTGCTACTCCACTCGGCTACATATCACCAATAATGATTAAGGATCCATAAAGTGTGTTAAGTCTGTCGTTCTGTCTGTCGTCTGTCGTCTGTCGTTCTAATGTCTGTCACAAAATTCCCTAGCTTCTGGGGATCGGCCTGGAGAGGCCGGGTAAAGTGTGAGATGGGTGGGCACGTTTCGCGAAGTACAAAACAGACAGCAACTAATATAAGCGAAGCCCCGCCTACAGTGGGTGTGGCGTGCATCGAAATGAGTGGCACTGATCAGGATCACAATGACGATCAGGGTTTCAGATATCATACCAAAAACAGTCTCGGAACTGGGGGAAAATTCGGTAAAGGATGCATTGGTTAGTCAGATCGAACTAAGGAGATCCACCCCCGATGGGCGGCGTTCTCAAATTAAGCAGTGCTTAGCAAAAAAATTGATAAATTGGTTGGGAGAAGGTCTACAGAGCAGAAAACAAATTTGTGCAGAGAAGCAACGTCTAAGGTAATCCCGGCACAAATGGCGGAGGTGGAGGCCAGTTTACAATGGGCGGAGCGCGCTCTGAAGTGTACAGCCTTTTCTGCAAGTCCTCATAATTGGGGCAGGAAAAGCCTTAGGGAGCCGGAAGCAGGTGTATAGAGATGTTTGGAAAAGTGGAGGTCAACTGTCGGCGGGCATGGATCAATGGAGGGGCCACCTGCTACTAACTGCTAGGAACTGAATTATATGTTTAGGACAAATTCCGCCCACGTTGATGCACGCCCCACCCACCAATGGCAGTCGACTCCCTTCCGTTGACGGACTCACTTCACTTTTTCCCGGTCTCCAGGACTTCTTGGAACCGTGTTATGAATTTTTATCACAAACTCTGCCCACTTTGGTCATGCCCCCCCCCCGCCGGCAGTTGACCTTCACTCATCCAAACATTGTAAAGCTTGAGAAGCGCACAATGAAATGAATTGCACTATCTGGCCACTCGTTCTCGGGCTTCTGTTCGTATTCACTGATACCGTAGTCCAAGGTGGGGTTACTCGCATCACGTGGTGCATTGAAGTGTCAGCGAGAATGTTGTCTCTTCCTCCTATTGAATGGGTTTTGCATTATTAGGCTTAGGATAATTACTAATAAGGGCTTCTTCGTCTTCTCATAGCCCTCAGATATGGGAAGGGATTTAAAGTGTAGCGAAAGGATGTCTACCAAAAGGCCCATCGCGCAGCGAAGGAAGAGACCAAGGGGCGAGTCGCAGTGCGTGCTGTGCGAGAGACGTAGTACGGTACATTCTATTCAAAGGACGAATTCACGATGAAAAAGCAACCCATTTCAAATTAACCTAGGGATCGTGAGTGGTACACGAAGAAGGAAGAACCTTAGAAACGGCCCAGAACCCTGGAAATGATAGCCCTTCCTTGCCCGTTGATTTGAGCATTGATGCGACTATCATCGCTGTGCCCTCTTCAACGCTACGCTCTCTCACCTATCTAATCGCTCGCCACGTATCGAACTAAGGCGAGTGATCAGATGATCGGTGGGCGTGCACTGACCAGCCGCGGCGGTATTAAACCTAAATAGGTCAACGAGGTCAACTACTCCTGTGCAAATTGTGCTTCAGTTCGCACACTTAGGAGCTCCGCGGCTCCCTCAACCAGGTGAATTTTTCCTAATTCGATTTTTCTCTCTGATCGTGAATTCGTCCTTTAACCTGACGCCTAACAGCTACAGTATGCGTTACGACTCGTGCTTTGCCGCGTTTGCTTCTCTTCCTTCGCCTCGCGATGGGCCTATTAGGGAACACCCTTTAGCGGAAATTTTCTTGGATACAGAAACATCCAACGGTTTCGCCCTCCTTCCCTTCAAAATCTGAGTTCCCTTCCAAATATAGAATTCTCTTGGAAACAATATACAGTACGAATGCCAGGAGCTGAAGTTATATTTGGTACTGTGAAAGACAAACTTCTATGGAAAAACCGCTCTGAGGGATAATTTTGCCCAATTGTGAGCAGTTGGGCGTTGCAAAAAGGGGCGTGGTACCATGAGCAAGCTACGTGGCTACGTGCAAATTCGCTTTTTCGTCAAAGGGTTAGTGTCATCTTCTATGCTGATGGCATCCCCTAAATGGATTGCAGAGTGGAGTTTAAGGGCGAGGTACAAACATAGCAGAAGCGCTGACAAACAGCCTGCCCTGGTCAGAAAATGAAAAGTGAGAATGTACTTGAGCTCCGAAACGTATAGAACCAATTGCGGAGCTGAAATCATTGGGAATTTATGAGGAGAATGACTGAGTTTCGACGCCTGCGTAGTGAATTACCCGCTGACAGCATCGTGGACCAGGGTATCACGGTCACAGCGTGATGAAACATAGCGTGATGAAGTGGTGGAGTTGGTTCTCCTGTCTGGCATTCTCTGAGCACACAAGGTAAAGTTGCACCGACCAGTAGTGGCGCTTTCTATGTATACACTACGACAGCAATTGGTTGCCACCGTTACCACAACATCTAAGCAGAAATCAAGGAAAAAAATTTGAATTCAAAGAGAGAATGCTGAGAAAATGAGAAAGAGAATGCTAGTAATCTTTTTCTTGGCTTTCGGTGCAACAATGAGGGTTCCCAAAAGGCTTCCTTTTCAGCAGTCCGATCGACCTAGCCACGCCGACACACCACTGCACTACGAAATGTCCGGAGTATAAGAGACGACGTCAAGGTCGACGTAAATGTTTTGCGCAAGGAAACGCGGAAACGACGCTTTCCGTTTTAAAGAGCCACACCCAGGTGGGAATCACTCGCATTCATCAGCAACGTAGTTGGCGGCGGCCCGGGCTCGTGGGCTGGTAATCTTTAAATCGGCTCTTTGACCCTTTGACGACCGTCTGGCCCATCGGCGGGTCATGGCAACTAATTTCTTGTATTTCTTCGTTTTTGCCTTTTCTGGAATTTTCAAATACTGAATATGTACACAGCCTCCCAATGAGGTATGTGCACAGTGGTCCATGGATTGCTTTCTTCTAAGGAGAGAAGCAAAAAGGAGTAATAAAAAAACAAAAGCCATTTCCAAAAACCATGTTTAAAAACCATTTCTAATGCTAATATCAGCAAAAATATGATGATTTCCAACTGAAAAAGAGCACAGCTCAAGTGTTGTTTTTGGAAAACCCCGAGCAGTAATCCTTGTGCCAATTGTTGCCACAGTAATGAGATTTCTTGCATGATTCAGTCGATAGGACCCATTCGCTGCGGCTCTACCACAATTGTTTGGCTTTGCGAAAAAATATTGCCAGGTAGGTGTAATATAAACATACATGTAAATATTATAAAAGTGGGAGCTGCAGTTGCACCATACGGCTGTCTTGTCAAAAAGCCCAACTATACCCAAGACTCCCATCGAAGTCAAACAATTGGAATTCACTATTTTAGTAAGCGTCTAGTGAGTGACATTACTTATTATCACTACACACTAGCTGAAGAAAGAAGCTTGAAAGAATCAATTACAATGAAATGTAGTCAATTTTTTGAATGCAAGTGTAGTGTAAGAAAATGATGTTTTCAGTAGATGCTATTTCAACAGTATATCGAAACACTTATGAATTCTGAAGTCTTTTCATTAGTCTTTTTCATTACTTTGCTGATAATCCATCATGCGATAGAATGTATGGTTGATTAGTACGATGATTTATTGAAGAAGGTTTGCAGTTTGGTCAATGTTGCTATAATTAACAAAAAAGCGGACTCCTGGACTGTATGGCCCGCCGGCGGGCCACATGCGTGTCTGGCTTGCGGTCCCATACGCTAGACACGTTTAGAGCGCGCGGTCACCAAAGGGTTGAAGTTTCTTCCTTTTTCTGGCAAGAGCGAAAGACTTCAGTCACCTCAATTTCTCAATGGTTGTCTAGAATGGCCTGTATACTGAATTTGCGCGATTCCTATACGTTTATGCATCACTATCCTGTGACTGCCCATGGCGCCGGTAGCGCATGCATTAAGAATTAGCACCGAACAAGTGTTGTATTCGTGCTTTGACTAATACGTACTAGGAACGTTTTGAAGCAAATCTTGACAACTTCTCTCAAGATGTTTACCTATGATTTGGGAGGAGCTAGGGGAAGGAGAATAAGTGTTGCCATGAGTTTTAACTCGCTGAGATTTCGCAAGAGCGACATGGCTATAGTCTTCACTATCTCATGAATTTCAGGACAAATAGCTGCTGACGGCTGACACACAGAGGATCAGCATTATTCTCGATACCTCTTTCAATTGTCATCTGTATTACATTGTGCATAACAAACACTAAAATGTTCACAACATCTTCATTGTACCGAACAGGTATTTCCCTATATTCGGGCTCATGCTAAAATAATCAAGTAGATAAAAGTGCTCTTGATGAATCAAAACGGCTGACAAGGCCAACGGTTCACGCTACAGCGGCAACATCCTAGAGAAAGCGTATTGAACAATCTCTAATTGTGTCATTCTTCCTTTTCCTGTTTCGATCCAAAATAAACTTCATAGTTTCATGAAGAAGATAGTAAATATCAGTGATACGACCATCCGGAGAAGAGCGTAACTCTCCAGTCTCCTGAAGACTAAAATAAGCAGACAGGAAATGTTATTCCGAGCAAAAATGAAATGATAAGGATACCTCGTCAATGATAAGGCCTTTGAATCCAGCAGATCAGCAATATACACTTATACACAGTTCATTAGAAAATAGGCGAAAATTTATTACCAAATGTAGTGTAGAATGCCAGCTCAGCTAAACTCAAACATATCATGCAATGAAAGTGAGACAAATAGTTGAAACTAGTGATTCTTATTGAATTTAAATATTTCCAGAACTTTTCTCAAAAAATCGAAGACGAAGTTTTAGTCCAAGGGGTACACTAGAATTGTGGACAAGTTAGGTGCTCTATGTGTGCAAGTACGCTCATCAAGTGTGCCCTCTAGACTGGTTTTTCAGAAAAAAATATTTTCATTGTTGTTGAGGTGCAATAAAGTAAATATATAATATTTTACAGAATGACCTCTAACGAAAGCGGTCGTGCGTGCCCTGTAGACATCGGAACCCCCGATCCGAACGTGACAGAGTAAACGCTTAGGAAACATGGTGCCCGTGAGGCGAAGATCCACAGGGAACGTCATAGAAAGTTATGACTTTCGATTAACAATGTACAGGAAAAGTTTTAGCGGCTTCAACCACCAGTGTTTAGTGAATGTCATCTTCTTGGAAGGGCCCTGTCGCCTTCACGGACCACGAATAATAGATGGTGTCTCTGTGGATCATGTGTTGTTTTCTCAACAGTTCACGATAATGTTTGTTGTCGCGAAATAGTGGAGGGAGATCATCTTGGATCTAGAAGAGAGAAGTACTTCTGGCACAATATTCAAGATGTGCAACATACATCACAACGCGCCCAACGTGTCAGAAGGTAAAAACGCCTTCAAATCGTATTATTAGAGAGGAAATGGGTAGTTTCCCCACCCCTAGTAGACCACTTCAACGCGTCCATACTGATATAATAGGACCCAATTGCCACAATGTTGAGATGAAAGTAAATTTATTTCAATTACAGTCTATGCCTTTAGTAAATTTGTGATATGTACTACCCTGGCGGACCAAACTACTGATTCAGTGATCAGAGCACTGATCAATGACGTGATTTCGAAGCACGGCATTCCGAACGAAATCGTTTCGGACCGTGGCTCCTATTACACTAGTGAGGTATTTAGCAAAATTAACAAGGTATCACAAATAAATTCACTACTGCCTATAACCATAAAGCCAATGGACAAGTGGAAAGACTAGTTAAGGTCATAACTGATTCTCTGACAGCTTATTGCTCAGAAACCAGGCACCAATGGTCTGACTTTGTCCAACCCATTGTTTTCGCGTACAACTGTAGTAGACTCACGACAACGGGTTATAGTCCATTTTTCATTGTACATGGACGGTGTCCCATTACATGGAGCGACATACTCCATGAAATTTCTCGGCGGGTCTCATTCACATCAGATAATTTCGTCGATCAGCTCACAGGCGCCTGAAGAACAGAATCATGGAAGTCGGAAACGAGATTGTCTCCTCAACAAGGTACTTCCTACGGACCTTTCCATTGGAGGCTTGGTTCTTTTCCATGACGACACCGTTCGTCCTAAACTCACCAATCAATGGAAAGGCCCTTTCACGGTGGAAGACGTTAATCTTTCTAATATTGCAATATCCAACCTTGTAGGTGGCCCTACGCGGCAAACTGTGCATGTTGATCGTTTAAAGATGTTTCTCCTCGTTCACTGCCGACTAACGTTTCCACCCCAATCCAATCACAATCACACCCACAAAAACCTACGGAAACATTAGCGGGCAATGAACAACCCATAACACGACGATCTCGTCGGCTTCAGGAAAAACAACGTATTTTAGCGGACGATTACAATTGAGAAAGAGGTACTATCGTCTCTTCGAACGAATAGTCCTCTTAGGTCTGTTTAGTTTACCTTCTATTAGCCGCAGGTCGCGAAACAAAACATGAGTTCTTTGAATTGGTGGTTCAAAGAACACTGAGGCAGCTACTTTTCCAAAATCTAACGTTTCTAGTATAAAAAACAGACGCCCTTATACTAGTCGCAACATTGCTGTGTAGAAAGACGACGAGAAGATTCGTACCGATTTTAAGTTATGTTCTACATGTTCATACTGTTGCAGGTCAATAATCACACGATTATTACAAGACCTCATTTGTGCTAGTGGAAATTTTTCTTAATGATGCACTACCATTTCACAAGAATGCTGGGTTGTGAACAAAACTTTCGCTCCAGGCGGGACTAGAACCCGCACCTCTCGCTTTCCGGGCAAGTGGCGCCAGCATTCTTGTGAAACGTTCGCAACGCGAGCTGCGGCGTTAAAACAGCAGTTAACAAACAAAACAAGTCAAAATGCACTACCATATTCATCTATACAACGTTGACAAAGACTACATAAGAACATATGTATTGAATACTAAGAACTATGTAACTCTAAAATCCCACCACTGTTTCTTTAAATCAGAAAAGATAGAAAATAGGGAAATTTGACGTATGTGACAATAACTTTTAGAATAGAATCTTATTCTGGTGTTGTACTTATTCACTCGTCATTTCCATCCCCGTACAAATTCGATTTCGTTATCCCTTTGCATCAAGAAGCCGCTTCACTTTTTTTTTCCTCAAAATCCTTCTTGTAAATCTATTTAGCTCGAGGAGGAGCTACCCTCTAGAGGAGGAGTGAGCCTCCGCCGTTTTTCAATCAATGGAGCCGTGGTCGTTTTCAATCGATAGTCTCAACGTATCGTCACTTTCAATCAATAAAGTTCAACTTGGCCTTGTAATCTCTATGACTCGTTAACGTCAAGGAACTGTGGTGCTAGGAACGTCGTGACTACAGTATAATGGTGGGCTGTTGTAGCTGAAGGAACTTCGTTCGTCCAGTGTTGTTGAATGACAACGCTGTTGTGAGAAGAGACGTAGTGGTTTTTCAGGCAGCTCTCTCACCTCACCTGCTGGATGGAGGGCGTGCCTCAGATGAAGCACGGTACTTAAGTAGAGGTCAACTGATAACAAGCAGTTAGCAGCAGTCGTCTGGTTCCGTGCTCCACTCACTCCTCCCTACCCCTTTCCCTTTCCCCTTTCTCATGCATACATATTATGGAGTATAAATATTAAAGTAAATAACTATTATGTTATGTATTAGTAATATACACCGCTACACCTTCGGACTAAGGGCCGGCCAACCCTTACAATCCGATAGCCTAAATTCAAGTTGTTCATGAATATAGTGACCTCACACGCTCAAATTTTTGCTACATGGAAGGCGGTTTGTGTAACCGGCTCACGTTTTTCCAGTGTGACACCGTTGGAAGCGACCGCCCCTCTCCCCTAGACACATAGCGCCCAATTCTGTCGAATATAAAACTAAGCACTTCTTTCAAAGAATCATCAAAGAATCTGATCAGATCACAAAAAAATCAAAGTAAAAAAGCGCCAGAAGCGTCATAGCCTTTCGCTAGAAGACGACATTGCAGTCCATCGACTGGCACTTCTCGCCTCCTCGCATTTCAAATGTGGCGCGAAAATTCCAGCATAGGCGATCTTTCCTTGTCCTGGCGATAGTGCGCCTAAGTGATCAAGCAGAATGTTGTGTGGTGGTTCCCATATGTCTTCTTTCTTGTTCCTTACTTCTATTTTTGTCTTGGCAAAGTTTTAGGGTGCTATACAAGTAGGGTGGGCACGCCGCATTTTTTAATTGGAAATGTATGGGAGTGGGTCTGCTGCTGGCTACTATACTGTCACGAGAGTAGGAGAATTCGTGAGCCAGGGGGAGTGTAGCCAGTCTAGGGGGTGGGGGGCAGGGTGAAAATCGTGTCGAGTACGTGGTCGCAGAGGTACGACCCCCCCAAATCGAGATCCTGGCACGACCCCCTCTAACAGAGCAAATTAATTCAATTAAAATAAATCCTGCGCAAAAAATAAAAAAAGATCTAGCAAAATAATGCTAAGGACGCTTAGTTGTCATTCTATTGCATCTATGTCGTCATCGCTGCATACTTATGTGTGTACAGTAACTGAATATCGACTCGAGGAAGAGGCATGAACTTTGTGTTGAGGCTCAAGGCGATAGAAGGTTTGGTATGTGCAGGAACGCACAGAAGTCCTTGAAGACCGGCGGTTGCGATTCAGCTTGATTCTGTTGGTATTCAAAACAGCCGATTGTTATCAAAGGCCGATCAACGAGTCGTGCGCGGCGCGTATTGGTCAGCTGCGGGTCAGATTTGCTCGAAATGTCACAAAAAAAACGTGCGAATTCTACACCTCTCGATGAAAAGGTTGCATTCCTATTGTCAAACTTTGAGAAGCGTGAGGTAGAGTGAGATAGAGCCTGGATTTCGCCGTTTCCAACGGAGGCATCGGAATGCCTGGAAGCCTTCCTTGCAGAAAAGATAGGGGCTGTCAAAATGTTATGATGTGAGTCGAGAGAGGCGCGAGATTGTCGCGAGTGGTTTTGCCTGCATAGAGCATATTCCTTATATTGTAAGCTACTAAAAAAAGTGGAAGATTAGCTTTGGAAAGCGGAGGTTTTTGCGTTGCCTGTAAATCGTCTGTTTAGTTTTTCTACAGCTTTTTGGTTTGAGAGAGATATTGCGTTCGAGGATCTATCGAGGACGGATCCGGCACCTGGAAAGCATTTCACATTGCAGTGATGAAGGCGTTGGCAACACTCGGAATGGTCTAGAGGAATAGTCTTGAACGCAACATAAGATATAGGAGCAATCGTCGATCATCCGATTTGTAGATGCGTATAAGCCAGTGCATCTCCTCATCACAGTTCAGAAATCGATTGAAAGGTTATATGATGGGGACCTTCGAACGAAAAACTGGTATTGTAGTAGACATAGTGTGTTGTGCTATTCCTGTAACTTAAAAACAGACTGATTTGGCCAGCGCTTTTTCTTCGACGGTTGTCTGGTCGTGTTTTTCCGACAGGGTCCTAACAACAGCGTCATTCTGCGGGGACGGTATTAAAGGCAAGCGGTCACATGGCGTCCACGTGGATTTGGCTATCTCGCGTCATCAAGGAATAACGTGGGGGATGGTTAATTTACGAAGGCAGGGATCAATGATAATCACATTATACTAGTCTCACACGTTTATACTCGGTACAAGCGTGGGATAGCAAAGCCACGTGGAAGCCATTCGTGACCGCTTCCCTTAAGGAGAGGATTGCGAGTGGATAGGAGAGAGGTGCTTGTGCAGCAGCGTACGAATGGTGCCAGCTCTTCTTTGCGGGGATTGCACTTTAGTCTTATGTATGCGGGTCAAATTACGCCCTTCTCGGATGAAGGTGGAGAATGGAGCGACTGATTGCCAGAAGAAAATTTAAATTCATGTTTTTTTTTTCGGTATGTTTTCATTTTCTGCTGCGCTATACCCTGTTACCTATCTGCACCATGATACCACTTCTGTTACTGACCCCCAGGAGTACGACCCCCCATGGACCAGCCCAACAGGTACGACCCCCTGTCGAGGATTTCCTCGACCGATATTCACCCTGGCCCGTGGCCGACTGCAATGTAGGGTTGTCTCTAGCTGTGAGGTCATGGTATCAAATCCAATCTGGATACCTTTTGTAAATGAATTTCTCCAAACATCGCAAAAATTGCCATTCAGGACTCATAGTCTATTTCCCTGGTCATAGAACCGTTCTCTACGGCTATCTTAATCGAAATTGATTGAATGACAAGGATGATATCAGCATCTCCCACTGGCCGTGTAGCCCTGTAAGTGAAGGGCCCGCTGTAAGCCAATAAAAACCCTTTGGAATCCTTTCGCGCTTCACGGAATCAGGAATTGATGGAGGATCCTCCTCTTGCCCTCCCTGCCCGTGAATACGAGGCGGCCTTCGGACCGTTAACAGACGGTTCCCCAATCGTGACCGAGTAAAGCATCGTTCTTGAGATGTGCGGGACCTTTGGTGCGTCCGGGGTTGCACGCGGCGAACCGCGCGCCGGGCTGCACGGCGATCCGGACGAGGCAAGTCTTCGCGGGCTTCCGCGTAGAATCTACACTGAACGCTCCCAATTCCCATGGCAAGTTCGCCTCGTGGCAGTTTCAGTCTTTCATATTTGTAGCCTGCACTCAAGGCACTTGATTTACCTAGGTCTTGGCTCGGAGATCCATGGGAATTTGAAACACTTCCCTGGTTAGATACTTGATTGAAGGCACGCTTCGGGATTAGGCGCGCTCACCTGTCCCCACTCAAGCATAGTAGACGGATGTGCAGCGTTGATGCCGCACCCCTTTCACAGCTTGAAGTTGAGCGACGAAAGCGCCAAAAGCCTGCTCGACCCGCAATCCACTCCTTCGTCCGCAAGCGCCGCCTTCCGCTTCCGGGTACCATGTGACGCTGGCGCACTTGCAGCGGCGACTGCATTGCGATACAATGTCACTGGCTCTCTAGCAAATCGAGCTAAGCTCGTGAAACTCGGACAACACGCCGCTTCTCTATCCCAAGGTGGAATGCGGCGAATGGCCTTATGTCTTAGTCGGAGGTTTCTCTTCTTTCATTTATTTATCTGTAACACTGCCGTACTCTAGTTTCATTAGAAGACGCTCTCGAACCGGCGTCAACCGTCCGTTCAAACTGTTCGAACGAAGGGGTCGCATTTTCGAGGACGTACGGCCGCAGTCACGGCGGTAGGAACACTAGTCGATGGATGGAAGGGTCGTAGGGAACAGCTGCGAGCTGCGGGTCATGGCAAGGAGAAATAGACTTCCAAATTCCAGCCACGGGCGCCTGCATGGCGTATCCGAGGGCAAGTCTTGCTTGTGCAGACCGCATTAGATTCGACATATTATGCACAGAGAGACAGATTAGGCAAACTGCGATGTTTTCTCTGAGGAATAAAAAACAGTCGAATGCATCCCTATGAAAGGTTTGACTTCTAGGGGCTGAAACTGAAGTTCCTCGGGGACCTAATCTTCTGAGGACGATTCTTCCAGACAACGATAAAATAAGTAAGAAAGCAGAAATCTCGTAGTCTTAAAAAATGTCTTCGCCCCTCCCCAAAAAGCTCTTTGAAGGAATTATCTTTGCTGAAAGCTCAAAAACTCGCATGTGCTGCTAAAAACCTATGAGAACAAAATGTTCGAACGTGTGATTTTCTAGGAAAATAGATTTTGAAAAACGATTTGGTGCTTGTCAGAAAGAGCGAATCCTATACTTTCACACCATGAAAAAGGTGCAGCACAGAAATGAAAATGAGGTGAGTTATGGCCGCTGAAAGCCCAAAAATTCGCATTTGCACAGAAAATGTTCGAACAAGACAATTTTTTGAAAAAGGAGTCAAACACTAAACTTTTTATACTGTTTTCATGGAAAAACATTTGAGGTTTTTAAAACTTTTTACAGCTTTCCAAAAGGTCGCATACAAAAGATATTATGGACCTTCAAAGTTGAAGGTGCGCCTTTTTAGAATTTGGGGTTTTCCACTTCTAACAGGAGTACTTTCTGGAGAGTTAGGCAATCCTTGCAGTTTTCTGAAAGCGCACCTCAGGCACAGTCAAAATCTACCTCAATAAGTCAAAAAACGCGTCCAGTTATTCCCCTCTAAAAGTTTTTCTTTGCCGCGTCCCGTTCTCCCAGCGCCCGGGTGATGCCTGCTGCGCTCCAAGGCTGAGGGGTCGCAAAAATCCCGAAATTGTTCGAACGTGACGGTTGACCCTGTCTCGAACACTTATCCTATCCTCAAGCTTGCCTTTAACACGTTGAGGACAACGCGCGTTTTGGGTTTTCGAGCCGCGTGAGACCAGAGGGATTTTGCAGGCGCCCCGCTTCACATAAGCTCTGTGAATTTTGAGTTTTCATTACACAAAATGTTTCGAATGATATTTGATGTTCCAGATTTATCGGGAGGAACAACTGTAAAAGTTCAACCGAATTGACGTTTTCTGGCAATGAAAGGGCAAGTTTCAGAAGCTTTTGCTATAGTAAATCTCAAAAGTACTTATGACACGTTTGCTCCACTGAAAACATATCTTTCTATACGTGTAGATCTGTACTTACTTCCACTACTCCTTTATATGACCGAGGTTGTAGGAATGAGCCTAATTGGGAAATTCGTATTATTTGGAAAGCATATTTAACCATCCGGGGAACCTCGCCGTGTCCAGTCATACTATGGTGTACTCTATAGACTCTATAGAATAGATGCAAGAAATCAGAAAAGAAGTAGCGCATGCGCGAAAAAAAAATTAATAACTTGTGTGTGCAGCGCATGCGCTGCACGCGGTCCTACACGGTCCTCAATGTGTGGTGCGCATGCGCTCCACAATGTCGTCAACGTGTTAATCTGCACAACTGCATCACCTGTATCACCTGTCGTCCCGTTGATCATCGAATTGCTCGAGCGGCGCACAGCAACGTCTCCATTCGTCCCTGTCGCGTGCCAGAGTTGTCCAGTGGACCCTCCTCGCTCGAGGGACACCATGTCCTCCATTCCTTTCGTTCAGAGCTTTCGTGAAGAAGTCTGACCATCGGCCGGCGGTCGTCCAGCTGTTCGTTTGAGCGTCCCGAGGGATCCAGTCGGTAACCGCTCTGGTCCAACGGTCATCGCAGAATCGCATGACATGTCCGGCCCACCTTATCTTCGATTCCTTGGCGAAAACGGCAGCGTCCCTGATCTTCGATCGTTGGCGTAGTTCGGACTCCGGGATTCCCCTGCTTGCACTTGCGTGTATAGGGTCACTCCTAGCATCGGTCCTCTCGACAGCGCGTTGGATAACGCTGACCGCATGCTTCGCCCTGCGCAGAGTCCAGTCTTCGAGGCGTAGGTAGGGCAGAAAAGACAGCGGAATCGAAGAGGTGGGCACGGAGCCGGATGTTCTTCGTCTTCTTCACTACTCCTCGATGTTCTTATAAGCTCCCCAAGCCGCTCGTTTCCTCCTGCTCAGCTCTAGAGCTAGGTCGTTCATCATATTGATTTCCCGACCTAGGTACACGTAGCTGGAGCATTCGGTGATGTTCGTTCCGTTGAGCGTGAATGGGGCATCAGAAAACAATCCGTTTCTCATAAAGATCGTCTTCGTTAGGTTCAGCTGTAGACGCGACCTTACCACAGGCGCAGTCGAAGTCAGCCAGCATTCGCTCCGCTTGCTCGAATGTTCGGCGTTATAAGAACGATGTCGTCAGCAAAACGAAGGTGGTGTAGTTCCGGCCGTCGACCTTCACTCCCATGTCTTCCCATTCCAGTTGACGCATGACGTTCTCGAGAGCGCGCTGAAGTTTGGGCGAGATGGTGTCGCCTGTCGACCCCTTCTCTTGACGTCGATGATGACCTCCTTGTAAAAATGGTGAGATTCTGGTCGTAAAGTTGTGGAGCTCACGAAGAATCTTGATGTAATGAGTAGGGACCCCTGGTTATCAAGCTTCGATGACCGCTTCTGTCTCCACAGAGTCGAAGGCCTTATTCAAGTCGAAATGAACGTGAGACAAAGCGGAAATCTGTACTCTCGTGAAACTTCAATGAGTCTTGTAACCGTGTGATATGGTCGATCGTGGTGAACCTCTTCGAAACCCTGCTTGTCTCGCATGCTGTCCTTCATCCAGTATTCTGCCAATCCTGTTGAGGATGACTCGAGTGAATAGCTTATAGATTACAGACAGCAGGCAGATTGGGCGATAATTGCCAATGTTTCGTCCAGGGCTCCCTTCTTGTACAGCAACACGGTCCTGCTGGTTTTCCATGCGAGTGGGTACCTTGCATTCCGACAGTAGCGCGTGAGAGTCGAGCCAGAGTTTTTGATGATAACTGGCGGCGCATTCTTCAGGTGTTCCGGTTTGACCCTGTCGAGACCGGGTGCTGTACGATTCTCACCGACTTGATGGCATGTCGGACTTCGGAAGAGAGTACTGAGGGGACGACGTATCCTGCTGTTGCAGTTGATAAGTGGCAGATGGACATGGCTATCGAAGAGATCCGAGTAGAAGTCGTGGATGACTTTCTCCATTGCTCTTCGGATGCAGTAAAGTGTTCCATGCCGACGTCGGAGGCAGGTTTTCTTGGTCTTGTAGCTGGCAAAGCTTCGGCGGGCATTGCGGATGCTCCTCCCAGCCTTGCCTGCTTCAGCTGAAACTGCTGCTCTTCTCGCTCCTTGACATCTTCCTTTATCGCCTCTCTGGCATAGCTTCGCAAGCTCGGACGTGAGTTTGGTGATTGCCTGCAGCTCGGCGGCTCCACGCTGGCGTATCAGTTCAGGAGCTTTCCAGGAGAGCAGACTCGCTTGGTAATTTGCAAACTCTCTGCCTTCCTGCCACTCTCGTGAGGTGTTCAACGAGCCGATGATATTCCTCGTCGATGTTCTCGATAACGAATCCACCCATAAGCTGACAGAGATAGTGAAGTGATCCCAGTTGATGACTGTCCTGGGGCTTGTTCGCTTCCTGAACTTTGAGGCTCTCTCAACACGCATCGAAAAGTGGAACATTGCGCGGAGGAGACGCATGGTCCGATCCGGTGTAGAACTTCGGAACAACAGCGACGTCGGTCAGGCAAAACCTTCGATGATGATGATGTGGTCTATCTCGTTATGGAACTGTCCATCAGGTGACTCCAAGTCCAACGAAGGGTAGAGGGCTTCTGGAACTGCGAGTTACCATGGATGGTGTTGGTCGACATAAATAAACTCAGACAGTCTTTCGCCTGCTCATTCCAATCCTTTCCGTGAGTACCGATGTGAAGTTCTTCATCCGTTCTTTCGTGACCAATCTGCGTTGAAGTCGCGACGAAGCCTTTGAAGAAGGTATGGATCTTCCTTGTAGAACTTCTTCAATTCCATATAAAAATGCCTTCGTGTTCCTCCTCGTCGTCAGCTGATGTTGGTGGCGTAGGCGACGAAGATTGTCCAAAGCAGGAGTTTGATCCACATCTTCCTCAATCTCAAACGTCCGATTCGGGTCGTTAGGCTTTTCGTACGAATCGATGTTTATGGCCAAGTGCTGTTTGACGAGGAACCAACACCGCCAACGCCTCTGCTGTCGCATGTTCCAAGGAACAGTTCTTCTCCAGTATCGAAAACGGCGTGAAGCGGGCGGGTGCCTTCTCGTCTCGGTCAGTCCGATGACGTCGTACTTTGATCTTCCTGGCTTGCATCATCAGGTCTTCGATGTGAGCTTCGGATGCAAGCGTCCTTGCGTTGAAAGTACAGATCGCCATCCTAGTCCTTCTTCGTTTAGGCACCTATCCGGGCCCTGAGATTCTAGCAGCAGCTCTCCCGACGGGTCCTACCCAACGCTGCCGTATTGGGGGCTCCCTCAGTTCAGGGGAATGAGGCCCATTAAAATTGCTGTTTTCGGCATATTGAAGGCACACGAGTAGCTTGCCAGGCTCTGTCGTGTGGGCTAGGATAGACCTCCAGGTAGTTGCCACGCTATCCTAGAGCGGAACAAGGGCTTATTTTTTGGAGGCGACCCCGAATCGCCTCCCATGTACTTCCCAGTCACTTGAATGCAAGCTTTCGGCTGTGCCGACATGCACGATACCACCGCACACACACCAGAGCGCACCACACACGCAAGCAAGCATGGATACACCTGTATGGGAAGACTGGTAATGAATCGACACAGCACTACAGAGACAGGGATCCATCCCCTGAATCCACCTGCGTCTCAGGGCAAGTACATGGTGGCTTTTGGTCCGCGATTTACCCCCTATCCGCCACCTGGGGTCGCGCCATCGTCAGCCTCGGCCACCGAACCGGCTCGAGATCTTTCAGTGAGAGAGGACCCTCAGTGAAAGAGATCCGTGGTGCACAACTGCATACTGTGTGAAAATGACTGCGGTTCTTGTGCTGTCTTTGGGGTTTGGGCCACATGCACAATAATACATTATAACACATTACAAGCCTAATACAGTTGTTTTGATAAAAGTATGAAAGGACAAAGCGTTCGCTTTGATCTATCTCTTTCGAGATGCGCCACGTATTCTTCTCTTCTTATTCTGCTCCCAGAAAAGTTGGGTGCCAACCAATTGAGTCCGGAAGGAAAGAAGGCTTGGTTGGTATCAGCGAGGTGGGACTTGATCCGCGTAACGTGCACGCGGGAAGTGGCGCCATTGCCACGCCTAGCAAACATAGTAAAATGGAATACTAATTCGTTCCATATTTCCCTAGCAAAACTACGCGCCCATGAACTGTCTCCTAAAGACTGTTAAACACGTATGTACTTTTGGACTGCAGTGATCGCACTTCGATTGAGTTGTTGCTGACATTTGCTTCTGAAACCCATATTTATATTAGTATATTTTTACAACTTTTACAGATATGCACGTTCTGGATTGACAAAGCAGTCTTGGGTGTGTACTTCTCGAATAATCGATTTGAAACCAAAAATTTAACGGGGAATTACTCTGCAATTACGCCTATTCAGCAGACTGCTTATTCACCTGCCTATGTAAATGCCGAACTAATCATAATTTACTTGTGTCGCCAATGTTTATCTGTTTATTAACTTTCATATTTATTTATTTTCTCGTTTATTCATTTGATACGTCCTGAATGAAGAATGATTTCCAGTGAAACGCAATATCACACGAGATTGATGAACTTGAAACTACGTGCAATTTCTACTTAGATTTCTTTTTGAAACCACGGCTAAGATTGTAGAAGGACTTAAGGGCGAACCCCGCGATTAGCCCGACTAGTAGGAAGGATACCGCGAGGAAAATTGTAAGGTCCGTACCTACCTAGATCACTCCAACTTGGTCGCGAAAATTGCGCGGTTAGGGCGCTACTCCTTACGGGCTTCCAACCATCGAACTCTTCCCACCCACCGCGAGATGTGGTGAAATCAGCGTGCATTGATGTAGGGATCAGCGTGCTCTCTCAAACGACGTTCTCTCTGGCGTATTTTGACCTCTCTGATCGCAGTGTCTTGCCATCAAACCACATCCGACCTTTTTGAAGGTTAAGGCCTTAATTTCAGCGCTTCCAAAGAGTTCTCTTGCTTCCCTCTCCACTTTCAGGTCGCTCCGCAGCTAAGCTATCACTACGGAGCGCTCTTAGCACTAGTTCGATTCCAGAGTTTGCCTTTCAGTAATTTGAAACTTGGTATCTCCAGTTTATAAAGTTCTTTCAATGAAGTTCTCGTGCCATCTGGGCCGTGATATCGAAAACAACCTCACGATAAAATACGATGGTTTCCTTACTCTATGGGAGCAGCGTTACAAGGTTAAACCTTCGACGTCACTTCTAAGAGTCACTCTATCGCTATTTAGTTACTCCATCTAAAGACCAGTATGAAATTCGGAAATAGTGCGCGTCAATGAAGAGATGTTATGGACAGGTACAGTATCCTTGATAGGCGGAGTCGCCAGCAGACAACACAACGCGCGTCTGCAGTCGCTGCTGCACACCGATTCCGACTCAAACTTCCCCCCATTGCACCGCAGAGATTCGCTCTCAATGGCGCAGTTACCATCAGTTGCAATATTGGATCCTGATTCTAAAACCCTACTCAATAGAATGGACCTACGACTCAACGATATCGACTTGAAACTAAGTATTGTTCTTGAATTACTGGCGGCTAAACATACTGATCAAAGGTTGGCTTGAAATCTGCCTTCTATTTCTTTAGGATTATCAGTAATATGAAGTTGTATCTTTGCATACCATTCAATGTTTTTTTAGCTTTTGAGAAGTTGTTTTCATGAACGCACCCCTTAAAAAAGCCTACCCGTTCTTTATTTCGTGAGAAAAATTTACACATCATTTTGACCTGGGCGCTACCTTACCGTACATAGGTACAATTGAATTCTATTTCCAGAGCGTCCAGTATATTCGCCTCTCCACCTCAAACGGAAATATCTGAAGTCCCTTCGCAAGAGTGTAATCCGATGGTTGGAAATTCCTCGTCTGACAGAGCAATCTCGCCCAAGGTCATTTCCTGTGTACGAAAAAATTAATTCCGTGCAAAATTAAAATTCGTTTTTTAAGACGGATTATAAAGATGAGTCGGATGGTGATCTTTACATGGAAGGGGATAACGAGAACGACGCCGAGGAGGACATCTGCCAACAGCCGAGCCAACAAAACGATACTGCCC
Organism: Ostertagia ostertagi; assembly: GCA_036418205.1. NCBI lineage: Eukaryota > Metazoa > Nematoda > Chromadorea > Rhabditida > Trichostrongylidae > Ostertagia > Ostertagia ostertagi. The sequence continues at coordinate 44,312 of MU868817.1, read as the reverse complement.
CTAAGGAGGTGCGATATGAAGTACCCTTTCTGCTTACCTAGAATTGACAATTTGGAACTGTTTTTATCTGTAAAATTACAGAACAGCGAAAAATCTCCTGTCGTTGATGGTCCCTTCCCTGAGGGTGCAGTGAAACGAGCAGCTGAAAAAGCTGCAAGAAGTTTTCAAAGTACCCAACCAAAGGTGAAAATCAATGTTTTTACTTTAGTTCTATTTCATACTAGTTATTCTAATTGGTGAAAATTTATGCTTTCAAAATCTTTATTCATCATAGACTCATGAGGAATTCTCACAAAAGCTGCTTTTCTTGGCTCGTGAACTTGAAGATTTCTCAGCCCATCTGGTCATTTTCCTTGATTCATTTTTTTTCATTGCTGCTTTTTACGACGGCACACTGGTCGTTCTTCGGTTACTGTAACTCGGCCTATATTCAAGCCCTGCTTTCAGGCAAGCAAGTCAGATGACTGCTGTAGTGTTCCGTCTCAAACACTCATGACTTTCCTGTTTCACAACATTCATCAACTTTCTTTTGATATTGTTTAGCTTGCAAGTTTCAAATGTCAACATTCTGATTGAAAAATTGTTGCCGATTTTTTCTTTTCCTCATTTTTTTCATAGCTTTTGTTCAGTGCTTTGGTGTGGGTCTTGGAAGTGAACAGTAAATACACGGTAAACGCGCCAGACACAGCCAGTTCTTTTTTGTTTTTCCAACCAAGCCAGTGACACGGCCCACCAACAGAACTCTTCCTTCATGTAAAACTGGTGTTGAACATTTTGAGCATGGCAAGGCAAACTAATCACGATGACGGGCGTTATTTATCTTTATCTCCACAATACCGACCGCATGAAGTTGCCGGCGAGTATGGGTTAAGACCTGTAGTAGCCGTTTTCCTGTTTACTTAGTTGCTAGTGCTTAACACCCTTAAGCCCTAACAAGTGACAACTTGACAAGTTTGTACGCTCACGGAGGGCCGGGACTGCGGGAAAAGCGGCTAGACTTTCGTCAAAGTAGTGTCTTCAAGCAAATCCATCCGCCGAATGCAAGATGTAGAGGATCCTTATTATCAGAATTCTACTCTTAGTCTTCACTAATTCTACTCACATACCCTTATGGTAGTAGCACACCATTATGCTGCTACTTCTGTGAGTTGCGATTGGATTTCCCAGTGACTTTTTGCCGATTGTTCACGCTGGTTTGCCCCTGTGAAGCGCAGGGGCAGACTAAAGTGGAGTGCAAACCTGTACGGGACAGCGGCGTTCAATAACAATTTCACATACTGAGTTGTAGCTGCGGTACATTACCCACGTGATCCTCATGATCACGGTTCTCCACTTCGATTACCGTACAGATAGTGGCTTTCGGAGCTGTGGAACATTCCACGAATTCCCTTACTCAACGATTTCTGATCATTGTGATTCGTGGTTGGCCAAAATTTTATGGTTCGGAGGGCACGGGTTCATCCTATTTTTTCCCGTTTCGCGGCTTTGCCATTCCTGCTTTTCAAAAAAGCTTGCGAAAATTTCGTTGCCCTAGATTACGCCATGAACTGAGAACGAAGCATACCTACACTATGCGTTTCTCGCTTACCCTTATTTGTAATCGGAACGAGTAGTCAGATGCTCGGCGCTGTTTTGCTGTTTCGTCCCACGCACCCCTAACCAGTTTTCACCATAAATTTTTTGTTATGCAACAATTTCGGCGTTTAAAAACCGGGTGCACGTTGGAGCAACAAATGCCTGAAACAGAACAACAACAATGAAACACATAAAAACTCAGTGTTAGTGAATTGCAATGGTAAAGGTATTGGGTAAAATTTCCCAAAAGGGACCGTTGAAATTGTGCGAAACAAACGTTATCTGAAAAATGACATCACACAGTTCAGAACTCTGATTTACAGGTGTTTGCTTGGCAAATTTTTCGCGAGTCGGTGACCGATGAAGAGCTACGAAATGTTCAGATCAGTCTACGTACTTTTCATGGAGAAGTGGCGTCCCATCTGCTTAACAGGCAGTTACCAAAGGTTTGCCGAGCTGTTTCTAACAAGATAATACCTATTTTGAGTTCAATCTAAGTACATAACCCAAGCAATCTCTCGTTTTTGCAGCGAATCAGTCGTCAAGCAGGTGTAAGATCTGTGAAACGGTTCACTACCGTAGTGTACCTATCCTCCTTGTCCGCCTCTCTGCTCTAATCGGGAAGGTCATTCGATCCCCAATAATTTTTTAGTGAAACCGACCAACAGAAAAGTGCAAACCTGGGGGTAGCCGAGAAACGACCGCTGTAAAAACACGCCCGGCACTGATGTTGAGCGCCATGATTTCCACTGTTTCAAGCAAATTCATTCATTTCATTCCATCTCGACATGGAGTTAAAGTCAAATCTGCGAAACTAAATAATGTGATATAATTTTCAGATTCGGTTAGTAGTGGAAGCTACGATGAGGTATTTCAAGTGGGATACTCTGCCTGAAGAGTGTCAACTAAGCAAAACTAAGCTTATACTTAGTCACCTTAAGAACAACGCCAAAGTTCGCAATTGGACACTACGTGAAGGAAGGCCAAACAGGTATTTAATTAGTCCATTTCAAGGATCACATCATAATATACTAAAAATTCCGGGATACGGGAGGACCCAGCTCGAAAGGGGTTGCTACTCGGGAAAAACCAAAATGCTCACGAACTCTGGAGACTCTCCTCCCCCCTCAGGGCTTAACCCCATTTCAATAGAAGAAAATGTCTTCCACGGTTCTAAACGCATTGCCACCACAATGCCTCACATCCTGCGATAGCGCTGAGATTCCTTCTCTGCGAAACAGCCAAGGCTCAGCGTGGCACATTTTGCGAACAATCGTGACCTCTCGGCCGTTTCCTGTTGCAGATATTACATTCCTCCCCAATCTGGCTAGAGTGCAGCTCTAAGTAGCACTTCTCGCAAGCGTATTTCTAGTCCTGAACTAGGGGAGAATTAAGACGATAGCAATTCCAACTTCAGTTTTTTTTTCGGGATGTTTGTTTGGGGACCGGCTACATATTTGATAGCATCACGAATATTTTTACAGCAACGGCCTTTGGTGCATTAGTTTTTTCTCATCCTGAAAAATTCGGTTTGAATATTGCCATGTTATCTGTGATAGCTATTTACTTTTTTATGGAATACTTGTGCCTTAAAAATTCAAGGAATTATGAGAAAAAGGTTCCTTGTTCTTTACTTTTCTTGGAGCACCAAACGATTCTCCAAAAAAAACCGTTTCGGCGAATCCTTTTGACCGCTACTGCGCCCATGAACGCTCTTCTTGTTTAAACCCACCGTCAGAAAAACTAGCTGGAAACAGGTTATACTGAACAGTAGTTCAAGACAATGAAAAAAGTGATTCATTTTCAGAATTCCGAGCAATACAACGAATATGGACGTGATGTGGAAAAGATATGCGGCCCTTTTAGGCCCAGGAGGTCTTGCGGCTGCTGGTATTCTACCTGTTTTGCCCACGTTAGGAGGGCAACGCTTCTAATTCGTTTTCAGTTAGTCATATGAAATAACAAGTTTTAACTCCTCATTCATCTATCGTTGTTCTACTCTCGAATGTCGCGCTGTATACTTTTGGCAGCACGTTCACTCAAATGTAGTGTTCACGATACCATCGACATCCAACTTTTTCGCTTTCCACTCTTGGACGTCTATTCTTATAACTCCAGTGATAGTACGCACAAAACAGAAAAAGCTCAAGTTTACAATATTTGGCGCGGTGTGAAAAAAGCAAACGGACGTCAAACCTACTTTTGACAGCCTTAGTGCATCTTCCTCTGTCGATGCCTTTTCTTTTTTCCAAAATCGGCATTACCACTTCAATTGCGTTACTGGTAAAGAATGAACTGTTTTATCCGATACTGCATATGGACAGTTTTGATATACGGAAAAGAACCTTCGAGCATAATGAGTCTCATTTGTATGGAAGCGTGACGCGTATGCGCGCCGCGCCGTCCCCATTACGCCAAGGGGCTGTATTTGAACCCCGCTTTTCCGACTCAAGCTCATCACATGTGTTGAAATTCCATGCGCATTTTGTGTAGCAAAACTAGGCTGACGATACCAAACATCGGTAAAAACCTTCTAGTGAACATTACCTTCGAGGAACTTGCTCCTTAACAAAGCCAAAGCGTACATTGTTATGAACCTCCACTCCTATGGAGTGCCACAAAGCTATGTTTGTTTATTGACTGAATTCCTCTATCATCGACAAATTTTGTGACGTTCGTTGCCATTAGATATGGTATGCTAAATGATCATTTCTAACAAATCTCATCGTTGTTTACTACTTTCAATAGAATCCTGTCTTTAGTCACATTTGTGATGTTACTACTTAGTTATAAGATATTCCAGATTGTGCTCCTCTTCTTGCGCTTGCATTGCAAGATTATTTTATAATCCTACCACATTATTATATTATCAATATTCGCATATCTGTAGAAGTCTACCTGCCTACCTACTACTGCGAAACTGTGTTCGATGGCTGAAACTTAACTGCTGCAACTGCTGCAAAAGATGACCTTTGTATGTGACGCCTACCTCCATGGACCTATACGTATACTGGAACTTTATGAGAAGAATGGTCTATTGTATATGAAACTTGCCATCTGTGTTTTCATGGACACATGTACCTCATTACCAGATGAAAAACTTGAGAGGTTCGCCGCGTTCTCGTACCAATTCAATAACCCTTCCGCTTAGGCGTGGAGCATCGGGGCCTGGCAAACAGGCTCATGGGACTCACCTTCGTTGCGGTTGATGTGTAATACCAATAGAATAGCTAAGCGCGTTTCGTGACATAATAATCGCTCCCACCCCTCGCGCACAAACATAACATGCACCGTAGCCATGAACCAAAACATCTGAGCAGTCTGACGGAGAGATAACTCCATTGTTTACACTCTCAAGCTGCTTTGAGAAGCGCCGGACATGAGCCAAACCGAAACGAAACCGCATACAGGGAATTACACAAGCGCTATAAATAGCTCCATACACCCCTTTCACGTTATTGCTAGCTCAAAAAGTGAGTTAATTTACAAAATAATAAGTGCTATTCTAGATTTATTATTAATACCCCAAAATCTCAAAAAAGAAATTATCATTGAAATTTTGCCTAAAAATGCAATCCGATTCCCTGCCAACGAACTTGACGTTTATTTTTTTATGATGACGTCATTTGAAGTAATATTGCGCCCATTTAATGCAATACGTGTTTACCATGCCCGCTGCAAAAATATAAAATAGCATCTCTTATTTAAAAAAAAGTAACTCAGCTTTTAAGCTAGCAGTAGGAGAACGGGCGCATGGAGCTATTAACAGCGCTTGCATTAGCCCTCAACTCCCTTATTAGGGGTTACTCGGTACTTCCGTGGCGCCAGCGTCGACTGACCCCACTTCGGCTCAAATGTGCACAGTATTGGCGCAGAGGCGTGTCTGCGCCAAAAATCGGTGTCATATTTGTGACCAGTACATTAAAATACACCTATCAACGAAGTTGTGGGTCTCATACACTAAGGGGGGGGGGGTTGCAGCGGTGCGACATCTCATATGCCTTGAGTAATCCAATTTTTTGCAGGGGAGAAGACGTCCTGGGCGTCTGTGGAGGGGAAATGGTGCACCCACTCCAGCGATTTTTTTTCGTTCAAAAATTAACTTTTCGCAGACAACATTCAATGGAATCAAAATATCATTTTTCGGCTATTCAAAATACAACCCCGGGATCCTCTTGCACCAGTGGAACTCGAGGCCAGTCAAAAATCTCTCACTGACACGGTTTCGTGTCTCATCCAGTAAGTAGGGTGGGGGGAGGGGTAGTTTTTTTTTAGCGGGAGTGGTTTAAAAATCGTCGAAACTAGGTTATAGTGGCCGCATCAACCACGCGAAAGACAGTGTGACATGGTCTGTTATTGAGTTCCCTTTTCTAGATTCGTACGAAAAGATACAATCGATCGAAGTACTATGAAGTTGCAGCGAAAACAATTGCAATTTTCATGGTACAACATGTTTCAACGGGTTTTCTACAAGTGCATGATTGACTCAGTACTTTATTTATGCATCATTATCTGTGTCTTTTTTTCCGGTTTCAAGTTGCGGCTTCATTTTTGCGATTTGGCAGCTTTTTGCCATTCCGCATGGCGCTGATTTCTATGGAAGAGCACGATATCCTAGTAGTTACGGTTCATGAATCCAAAAAAGCTACAGGAGCGCTGTGCTAGTCATAGCACCAAATGTGCCTGTGAAGATGACCCAGCTTGAACAATGTGCCATTAATTTACGATTCCGCTTCCGGAGATATGAGCGTTCAAGTTCAATCCGATCGTGGCTGGAGCTCATTCAGTCATCGAGCGAAGCACATTTAAGAGCACTTGTGGAAGAAAATTCAGAAACAAATATTAGGGAAGAGGCCCTTTCTTTGTCATGGACCGGCATCAGGGTATTCTAGGCCAGTTTTCAAACTTAAAGGCAGTAGTCAGGCTCGTGTTTGGGCATTATGGCGCCTGAAATTGAGTGTAGAGATGGGAGGTGGAGCACAGTGAAGAAAAAACGCAAAGGAACTGTTGAAAAGACCCAAATCGAAACCCCTTCTCTTCTAGCAGTGAAGGAGGCTCGCTCGGGGGAGAGCCACGTCCAGACGAGTTTTCCGGATATGCCAGCCGTTCCATCGTTGATACGGCAATCAACCCAGCTGATCTCACTCGTTAGGCCAGCCACGCACCACATCCCGCGGTGGACGGGACCAGCTGATGAAACGAACCCCGCTGTAAGTAGTAGGCCAGAGGCCTTAGGGACAAAATGCCTTTTTTTATTGCCCCCCCCCCTCCCCTGTACATATCGCACTTTTGAAGTCGTGTATCGTACCAGATAGAGGCTAGCCAAGCCTCCCAGTCCAAGATGGCTGGATAATCGGTACTGAGCATCCCGGTTTCTCCATTGTTGGCTCCTGTAAGTCAGTGTTTGGGCCAGGAAGCCCCAGCGAACCATCTCGAAGACCAATTGCTAAACGCTTAATGTTTCATCCTTCACATGGTATGCTGAGAATAGTCACCGATAGAACTACTAGCTTTACAAATAGTCATTTTCAGCTGCAAAAAATCAGGGAGGTCCCTAGGAAAAGTTCGTTTCCACTAGCTGTTCCACTTTCAGTTCAAGCTGTCGATCTGACTTAATTTGGAGTTTTCGCTGATGGAGTGCACTTTAGTTCAAAGCTTCGTTTTTTTGTAGGCCCGGGATAAAGTGTTATTTTTCCTCCTGCGCATACTCCTATTTCGATCGGACTTCAGCCAGGTCTCCATTAGGTCATCTCGACCAAATAAATACCCCATCTTAGATTTACTCGGGCGGTATGCCATTTTTCGTTCTGGATCTCCATTAAACTGCCATGTTTCGAAGGTAGAGATCACAGGCTTAGGCGGCGCGGTTTTGATGACGTCATTGAATGTTGTTATTGGACTAGACATCTCAGTAAGCTACAGGTGTGGTTGGGACCTCCCTTTAACATCCTTCGACTGAAGAATTTCAATGACGTCACAACCCTGCATCAATCGTGATTACTGCCTCTGAAAAACTGATACAGCTCAAAAATTTCAAAAAAAAATCGGCAAATATATAGAAGAATTTGTTCGTATGTGACAAGATTTCGATATTTGACAGCTAATCTCGGGAAATGAGGCCGGTGTCGAAACTGCTGGATTCGCAATTGCGATACCGGGTGAGACACCAGTCCAAGACTAGGGACGCGGGTAATGCAGGTCACCAGTTTCTAACTCGGAACATCCGGGTATGGTAACTAACTTATTCGTTGAGGAGTCATTTAGTCAGATATCAAGTCTTTGAATGAGTGCATAACAGTACTCTCAATCCCAGGCTTGAACCATCAATATTTTCCCAAGAAACGGAAACTTTTGAAACCTTCGTTGAATGAGGCCTCAAGGCAGTAGAATACTAACTTTTTTTTCCATTCCTTCGCAGTAGGGCTGACCACCTTGGTATACAATTATAATATTTCGACAAGCACGACGCCTACTGTAGGCTTTGCAACTGAAGGGGAACGGAGTTCACTCTGCGGCCGATGTCAGACTTTGCGGATCCAGTGATGCGCTAGCGAAATCCTATTGCGGGGATATTTTATTCATGTAGGGAGTGAGTAGGGGGGGTTTACGGACTATTTGATCTTTCATCAATGCTTAGAGGCGGTTCGAAGGGTCGAGATCAAGTAGTCCGTCGACCGAGTTGGGGGGGGGGAGCAAGCATAGGGGCCAGCCACAGAAAACACAGCCTATGTCCACGTCGATAATGGTGCGTTTAAAAGCGGCTGTAGAGAATTTCAGCATGTGGGAAACCGGTTTCCATCATAATTGGACTACTGGTCAAGTCAGAGTTTGTACAAGAAAAGAGACTTATGGATACCTCTACGGCTTCATACAACCAAGTGTGTGGCGCATCTCAGAACAAGAATGGTTGTCGGCAAAAGCGTCACTTTTAATTCATCACGAGAATAAATCGCCTTAGAGGATTCTCGACATTTCTGAATCAATTTCCAAGGGCAATTGATCCAGAAAACAGATGAAGGAGATCCGTTTTCGAAGGACCGAAAGAAAATTTCGTGAGAGGAGGGAAAGAGGGTAAGAATTCTTCTTCGATCTGGAATAGTTTTCAGATTAGTTAATTTATTTATTTCTTAATTAATTAATTTTTTATTTGTGCTTGGACGACGCCAGTAAGAATCAGAATAGCATGAATTAAAAATTTCGAACCAACTGCAATAATATCAGTGAGACTAAAACAGTGATGAATAAGTGACCGTGAGTGAAGTTTCTCCGAGCGCTATCTTACGTAAGAAGAGAAAGTATGAGCGGATCGAGTCTAGGCACTTTTTAAAGACGCACCTTTCTAGGATTCTCTTTCCCTGCTAATCAGCTACTAATAATCTAGCATTTTCTGAAAAAAATCCTCAAACCCTGTGAAAAAAAACCCGAGAAGACAAAGAAAAAAAAACTGTTCTCATCAGCGAAACCTTCAAAAAGCTTGCATCAAGCATGATTAGAATTCTGAATTCTTCATCGTGATGGTCTCGCAGTCTAGCACATTCAATACTGAAGAGAGAAAGTGGCCACTTAAACTCAGAAGTCTCGCAATGCTCAAGAAGGACCGTTGGTCCCAGGAAATTCTCACTCGTGACTATTTTTCGGCAGATAACTTTTCCCACCCATGATCATTCCCACACATGAATACCCTAACTTAACGATGACCTGATTAACATTTGAGTTCACAAGGAAACAAGCTTGGAAAACAATCGAAGATATTTAAATGCGTCTGCATCAGAATGAATCATATTGTTATCTTCGGTCATGTCGTTGACTGAGGAAGACACGTTAAAGTCTCCAATTGCTGCATCGCAACCACAGCTGCAAACGCTCACCACTGGAACGCGCGTTTGAAATGTCGTTCGGAATTGGTCTATACTCGATATCGTATCGAGCCCCTTGTTGAAGAGGTACCCGAAATGGAGCCCGTTGCGCGATCGAGGAAGACAGAGACAGCAGAGGAGTCAGCGGTACGGGTCGCAGCGGGTACAGAAAATTTCGGCTTCAGGTCCATGCTCAGCACGCGCTGGGCGACTCCGAACTGCTGACATCGTATGCGCGAACATGGGTCTCCTGTCCGGTACGTTCTTTTCCGGGAAGGGTCAGGTGGAAGTTTTGCCTGATCCTGAAGCTTTTCCGACCTACGGTCATTGGCCAGCACAAGAAAAAAACCCGTGTCGCGGAACCGCATCACCTATTCAAGCGCTCACGCTAACCTCCCTCCCACTCCGTCTATTATATCCTTTCGGGTACATCCACTCCACTGGCAGGTATCGCAACCGCCGTAAGTCTCGCCCGACACAGCAGTAGTAGGGTCTTCCGCTTCTCGCTTTCCTCCCGAACTCCCAGCACCACCTATCAGCCGCTCACATGTGTAAATTTATTCCACGTGAAATTACTGCCGTCGCTGCGTTCACTCAGACACACAGGAGTTTGTCAGGCTCCTGCTGCATATAATTTGATTAGTGAGATCATTTGCTGGAACTAACTGGTGGAAGATGTACAGAATAGCCCAACAGGAAAGACAGTCCACTTTGAAAAGTGTCTCACTGCAATCCCACGTGGTTTTCAATTGACGATTAGCACTCTGACGCCGCACCCATTGTGGAGCGTCGAACGCAAACCGGAATTAATCTACCAGTAGGGACCATCCATGACCCACGTAGCCGACCAAATCGTCCCCGTGACTTCTTACGCCACTTACTGGTAATGTGTCCATGACCGCAATCGTTGTGCGCCTGCCCGGAAGTCCCCAAGACTAATTGTGGTTAGAACAGGTGAAAGATCCGAGCATTCGATTTTGTCGATCCCGCTTTTTATAAAAGCGGCAAAGCGCTTCTGCTGTGATCTAGAGCCGAGAATTTGAATGCCTCACTCCAAGTCATCAATGACTCTGTGGGGACCAACTGGTGGCAAAGTCCGTGTTTTTATCCTTCACAAAAGGTGTGGTACCAAGCCGGCCTCGGGGAGACAGCAGGTCCGCTCAGGCACAGACTCGCGCCATCTACATCCAACAGAATTATTCAAAGCTCCACCTAGCCTTAGTTTGTTTTAGAATAATATGATGGGGATAGGCCTCACATGCTGCATTCCCCACCATGTGCGGCGGGGGGGCCCGAAAAAAAGAGTCACTTGCCTATGGCGGCATCTCATCAGAACTTTTCGTCGCAAGGATCCGCTGTATGGGAGTTATAAAGGCGACCTCATTCCTGTAGATTGTCCTCGCCCACATGAAGCAGAAATCAGGCCCACCTTCGCTGCGTTCACCGTCTCAAGATAGACGGTCATCTGTCCATCACCGTCGGCCTTAAGGAGGCCTCCAATAATCGCTCACTTGCTGAGAGCGTGCTGCTACTAAATTTTTCATGCGTAACGGTGAAGTGACTTCTTAGGAGACACTAGACTCTGACTAATCAAAATGGCTTTTGACCCAAGCGTTCCATAGGGGAAGAAACGCTCGTAATCATCGTATGGTGTTTCTCCGACGCCCCGTTGAGCTCGTCACCGGCGAACCATGTTTCCGTGGGACAATCTTCTGGTGTCGTCGTTTAAGGCAGCCACTTTGCAATGTTTTTGATAGAAAGGAACTGTGGCTCTTAATATGCAATTAACTCCCAATTCGTTTGGTTTGGCAAAGTGGTAATTAATTCGTTTTGAATGATAGGAGTGACTCTTTTTTTTGACGCCCCCCCCTGGTATATCTTGGCAGAAACCTTACAGACACTTCGAGGCTCCTACAGATAGAAGCATTGTTGATTGACAACCCGTTACATGCAACGGAATTCCCCCGTTACATTAACATATGTCGACGACATTGACTCTACGACCAGTGGATTGCGACGGCTAGGAAGTGGGGTCACTCTGGCGGGCTGTCATCGGTTGCGGCGGAAAAGGGGTTGTATCCGACCCGAGGCCCTTCAACCACCACCGTCCAACATCTAATCGCACTCCCCCAGCATCACAATCAGCCGCCTTAAGGATTAATCAGCATGACTTTGTTTTCTTAAAGAATCGGAAATATCAAAGGTCGTGAGCACCGAGTGGCTGGAGTTGGGTGTTTCATGGCCTTATTGAGTGGAGTGGAACAGCCTCTCAGCGCGGTGGGGGCGGTGTTGGTTGGAAATCCTCTGCAGCATTTTCATCATTCACGCTCAATGCTCAACATCGCTCCACCCTTCATTCACTGCCTCTAAAGAAATCCTGCGTGGAGCATTCTCGCATCTTTCCCAAAACGCACATGTCAGTTGTGATCCCTGGGACCAGCACATAAAGTTTCACGCATGAAGATTTGGTTTCCAAAAAGAAACAAACTTACAAAAACTGCGCTCTATGGACAATCGGAGGTGAAAGGCGCAGAGCCAGAGGCGGGGCATGGAAAGAAGTCCGCCATGGGGCCGCTACGTATCAGGCGACGCAGTGGAAGAATCGCATTAAAGTGTGCGATTTTGAAGAGTAGAGATAAATAGATCAATATAACAGGATGGAGTAGAAGTGTGAGATGTTAATGCAATAAGTCAAAAGGCCGGAAAGAGTTTCTAGTGAGGGCACTCCGAGAACCAAGTGGAATCATTCCCGTCGCCAGCATTTGTGACAGATGTGCGGCGGTGATTTGAATGAGTGACATCCCCTTGAATTTTTCCAACTTTTCACAAAACATGCAGTCCTTGTGTTCTTTTCATTCTTATTGCTGATGGTGAGTCTCAAGCATGTGATTTATGTCTGGAGTAGAATCATTATTTTTCTGTGGAGGATTCCCTTAAGCTCATCGTCAGTACTTTCTGGGAAGCTGAATTTTAGCGAAAGAAGCATTATCCCAGGCAGAAGAACTTGAAATGCGTACAGTATCCAAACAGAGCTCCCTTCTACGAGTTTTTGGTAACTTTTAGTTGTTCATTGGTGGGTCATTTCCTAGAGCACTTTTAGGAATAGTTACTAGCATTGCGCACTGATGGCTGAATGGTGAGTTTAGTTCTGTCGTTAGCCTGTCGTTGTATAATCTTCACATTTACGTGTAGGAGATTCAGTCTATGCTCTTCGTCCAGTCAGATCTCTCGATCCTGCTTCCGTGTACTGGATCTGTCTATAAACAGTAGCATCAATATTTTTCATTTCGTTATAAGTTTTTTTCAACAAGTCCTTTATCAACAAAACATTGCGTATTATTTTCAGCAATCCCGTACAACATATCTACATGTGAGAGATGAGTATCGATTTTCTTGGGTAAGACCTATCTAGGTTTTACTCAGACAAATATAACAGGTTAATGACGGTGCTTCCGTAGATCGTTGTCCATATGATTGAACTGTACTTCATTGTGTTCGCGATTGTTTCAGGTCCAGCTAATGTAGCATTTCAAAGACACATTCCGTTGTTAAGATAACGGTAAATAGATAGATCACGTCAGTGGTACAGACCTACCAGCAATAGGATAAAAATGTATCGTACTCGTGTCGAATGGCCTAAAAGTGTTGCTAAAGGCTTTCATTCTTAAATGTACGCTGTCATGAGCTCTGCCATCCGTACCAAGTCGTAGCCCTCGCAGCGACTGCACTGTGTGCTGTCGTCCTACAACCATAAGGTGCTTTAGCGAGATTTACTCCGTAGTTTGACTCCCGTACCAAGCGCGTGGCCAGTAGCGGCACTTGTCGCACGATGGAAGGGTGTTGAAAGTCGCTCCTAGCACAGTTAGGCTGGTGTCAGAGTCCGCGATTCGTCGCGTTATTCGCGCGTATCGCGCGAATACAGAAATCACAAGTACCCGATCAATACTGCGAGGTGCTCTCTAATCCCGCCTTTCTGCTTGACGGTGATGGTTTACTGAAGACTTTATGATTCTATGTACTTGTCTTGTAGTCAGTGTTTCAAATGTTCAAATAGGGCACTTGCGATTTGTGCGATCCGCGCGACGGAATTTGACGCCAGCCCTGGAC
>MU868817.1:3901-21794 GCA_036418205.1 Ostertagia ostertagi | reverse complement strand
GAAATGATGTTTGGGGATGAATCGCACTATCTTTGGCTTTCCAGGCTCTGACGAAGGCGACAAGGCCGAAACGTAAGCCAAATAAAAAGTTGTTGACATCTTGGTTTCGGTTTCAAGAAACTGACGTGAAGTACCACAAACCATGCCAAGATTTACTGAAAGTCGAACATGGATACATAAGTGGAAACGATTTTTACTGACAAAATCGGTTGTGCTAAGTGACACCGCACTGCTTCTGATTGTGTTCTTCTCGTCGGCTTCGCATGAAAATAAGAAAGGATTAAGCATTTGACCTTAACCTATGTCCGTCAGAGATGCGCCATGCATCCAAATTCAAAATGGCAGGAGCATTCAAGTGCCATTTGGCCTGCATACTGAAATTCAGGGAACTGAAAATGTACAATTCAGTGGTTTCATACTCCTAGACAATTCCCACCCGGAGGGATGGAAGGCTCCTATGGCCCAGGCGGCTCCATAGAAAAGCTCACCGGCGGCGCGGACGCGTTCGCGTGTTGGTGACGTCATTTTGACGTCAGAGCGGCGGCGAGGGAACGAGCAAGAGCCGGCGCTGACGCCAATTATTCAGTGCATTAGGTACTGCTACATTTATCATACCTCAACTTCACTGCGTACTAATTGTTGGTGTAAGAGGGAAGCGAAATAAAGACCGATCTTAGGAATGAACTTCAGCTTAATAGTGCACTTTAAGGTTTACGTATGAGGGTGATTGCTCTCTTTACGGAGTGCTACAATTGGAACACTCCACAAAAAATAACACTTTGATCATTTCACTTTGATTGCGCTATTGATTGTACAAGTAAATAAAATGCTAGCAACCTCGTTACTGCTCGAGTGAGGTAGTTCATCCTTTCATCGCATCTGTCGTAGCTGTGACGTCACCAGCATGTGCTCGTGAGTCCGCGCCGCAGGTACGCTCTTCTCTCTCCGGCCCAGGCGAGATCCGATCCTGCACGTGGAAAGTGGCGCCACTTGCAACCACAAAACTGCCCAACATGGCTGCATTAAAATTTTGATAAGTTGCCATTGTAAGCAGATGTAACAGAGTACAACACAATGTAGACGATGATGCTTATTTGCAGTTTTCTGGAGCAGCCCTGATCGACATCTACGAGCCAAATAAACAAAAATCGTCGAGGAAAACTTTTCAGGCTGTGGAAACATTCAAAACTATACACAATTGATTTATGTCAGCAGTGAAGCTGCAGTCCAGCTGTACAAAGAAACTGGTAGTTGACCTTCGGGGCTGGCTGTCCATATCGCGACTCCCGTCGCAGATTTGTGCGAGATTCGCGACATTCGTGAGATCGCGAGATTCATGAGATCGCGAGAGTCGCGAGATTTGCGAGATCGCGGTGATGTTCGGATGATCGCGAAATTTGCGCGATCGCAAAATCGCAAGGTTCATTCGACTCTGAAACACTGTATATGAAACAGTTAGAACCATGCACAGTTGTCATTCAGCCATCACCGTCAAGCCAAAATGGAGGCGGGATTGGAGAGCACCCTACAGTATTGACTGGGCACTTGTGATTTCTGTGACCAGTCGCGCGAAACCTGTGACGGATCGCAGACTCTGACACCGGCCTGATTCTGCCACCAAATTTGACAGGTGTTTGAGGATGGGGCGCCAAATTGAGAGCCGATTTGTGCAAAGAGATAACATTGATTTCATACGGTTTGCTTTAACAATGCTAGGGCAGATAACCGCAGGCTAGTTGCTTCGCACAAGTACAGGTGGTCTTTAGTGGTTTGTCTTTATTATAACACGTGAAATCAGCCTTCGGTGAGTGATGGATGGCGGACATTAAAATGGTGTTACAGAAAGCGAACGCGAAAAATTCAGTACAAGTATAACGTTGAATTTTCCTCGTTTTTAGAAGCGTAACGGTCGAACCCCCCCCCCTCCCCTCTTCAAAATTCTGATGGTAATGAGGGTAAGAATTGCGTTTGTATTCTTTCAGTTGTCACTAATTACAACTCTCATTTACCAACTATCAGCTATCACTATGAATCACTAGTTACCAGATTTACTTGGACGTCGTCACTTGTGGTGTGTGGTCTGCACTCGACGCACTTCTGCTTTTCTGAAGCAAAGGAGTATCTTGAAAATGCTCTTATTAGGATAACGTATGGCCATTTACCAAGTCCATTCGAAATTTGGACGTTTGTTTTGGCAAATGATTTTTTTCATTTCAATAATTTTATGAATTATTCCGAAGATTTTCACGCAATAGCGTTAAACTGCACCAAATTGCACCAGCACCAAAAGTGAATGTTGTTCTTATGCCAAAGAATAGTCCCTGAAGTTTTACCAAAGTAATTTTTTCAAGATTTCGGGTTGTGTTAAATGGGAGGGGCGGAAGGGATGAAGTGACAAATGACGCCGCTTCCCACCCGCATGGTCCAGGATCCAATCCCGGCTCGTGCGACGCCTAGACCCACCAAGACCTGCTTGTATATATTCCTACCCGCATGGTCCAGAATCAGATCTCGGCTCGTGCAGCGGCTGGGCCTACCAACACCTACTTGTGCATCTTCCTACCCGCATGGTCCGGGATCAAATCACGACTCGTACAAGGGCTAGGCTCACCAACACCGACTTGTACATACATGCGTTTATTTCCATAATGTGAACAAGACACGAACAACATATGAAGATCATCCAAGTTTGCAAATACACACTACCATACAATCGACTTTTACCATTGTTGTTAGATAAAGCATGTTCAATTGTAAAGAAAGACCCATAATAGCAGACTGACACTGTGATACTACTACTCAATACTCAACATCGTCTTCTTCTTCGACCTGACTCTTACTGTTACGTACTTGGTATTGATTCATATACATTGATACAATCTGGTCGGCAGTCGTGGCATCATCTGCTTTTTTGTCATCTCTATAAAATGATATTGAAGTCCTAGAACCGCCATATATAGGTGTCAGACTCCGCGACTGCAGCCGCGAGTGGGGTGGAGCAACCAATGTGAACCATACAGCCCACTACTCGCTATTGTCGCATTGGGCCAGGATCGCGCCACGCCCCATTGGCGAATGCAATCGCGGAGCCTGGCAACTATTACTGTTTGAATTAATACCGCCCTTTGGATTTCCCGGAATTTTAGTAATCAAAAGCTTTTAGCTTATTCCAGTGAAAAAAAATCGAACCTTATTCTAACAAAACGAGGAAATCTGAGCGATATCCCTTTGTCAGGATCCACTGTACCAATTGCCGCAGAATACAGAGGTGATATAGACAGATCAGCGCATTTCACCTGAACACAGATATCAAAATAACAGTAATAAGAATCGATAGAAAAATAACTAACTTCAAAAACGACATTAGCATCGAACCAGATATCAGGTT
This sequence comes from Ostertagia ostertagi, assembly GCA_036418205.1. NCBI lineage: Eukaryota > Metazoa > Nematoda > Chromadorea > Rhabditida > Trichostrongylidae > Ostertagia > Ostertagia ostertagi. The sequence continues at coordinate 18,406 of MU868817.1, read as the reverse complement.
TTGAAGCATCATCGAAAACGTAGTAGGGTCGGGCCTGAAAATGGGATGGAAGTGCTACCAAAGCCTTGGATTTTGTGAAAACTTCAACAGGTGAATGCTTGAGTATATTTACTTTCTCGATGACGTATTCTTTCAGCAGCTCATGTTGCGACTTAAGATCCTCATCACTGAATCCAGTACCAATCTGAAAAAGACAGGTGAAGTATAGTATATGATCTGGCCTTTACCATGTACGTTACCGATTCTGCAGAATAGCATGACGACATGGGACGGACCTCTCAAAAAATCAATCTCAAGTGTGATTCTTGATGATTTTCATTATGTCAAGCCTATGCTGGTGAGTTCTCATCAAGGTAAGAAAATTAACCCCTTCAAATTTGTTCCCTACAAAACAATCTTCCCACACTCAGCACATTTTTAACGCAATATCGTATGAATACGCTCATCCCTGAGGGAGCAAAATCGAATACAATGAAAAGATTCTCCCCCCCCTCCGCCCGGATAGGCATAGCACAGAGTAATTCTTTAAGCACGCATACAGATTGAAAACCCGGATTCGTTAACCCAATAAGAATTCGGACATCATACTTGCAAAAAGGCGCCCCAAAAATAGGACTCAAGGAATATAATTATGGCGCCATATTTAACTGATGATGTGCTGGCGCTTAACGTAATGTCACAAATGCAATGCAGTGATAGCCGTATTGGAATCTTATTGCGCACCAAAACGCTGAGGTGTATTCATCATATATATATATATATATATATCTACTCTGTGCACAATATTCACAACCAATACTTGATACTCGTACACACTGACCACCTTCCCCTTGAGAAAATTACCATAAGGACAAACTAACGATCTGAATATATGTAAGTTCCAAATTACCTTGCAAATACTCTGATATTCCTCCGACTCAGGGCAGTAGCACGCGAGCAGATAGCCACCGTATACACCAGTGCGTTTTCCTGAAACCATTATAGTAAACAAAAACAAAAACAAATAATGATTCACGTAACACACTTAACACGTTGACGACAACGCGCGTTTTGGGTTTTTGCGCCGCGTGGGACCACGGCGATTTTGCAGGCGCCGCCGCCTCACATCAAATCCGTGAATTTTGAGCTTTAAATACCCAAAACTCGGATGCAACAAAATGTTTAGAATGATATTCGATGTGTCAAACTTATCAGAAGGGACAACTGTGAAAAATCGATCGAATTGACGTTTTCTGGCGATGAAAGGCAAGTTTCAGTTGCTTTTGCTGCAGTGAACCTCAAAATTATTTTTGACGCGGTTGCTCCACTAAAAACATATGTCTTGCTATATGTGTGGGTCTGTACTTACTTCTACTGCTCTTTTTTATGACCAAGATTATCAGAATATAAAGGAAACTAGGAATGAACACAATTGGGAAATTCGTAGGGCTTAGAAAACCTTCGCTAAAAAAGAGCATATTCAACCATTCAATGAACCTCGCCGTGTCTAGTCATATTATGGTGCAGTCTATAGAATAGTTGCAAAAAATTAGAAAAGAAGTAGCGCATGCGCGAAAAAAATAAATATTATTTGTGTGTGCAGCGCATGCGCTGCACACGGTCCCCCACACGGTGCTCACAACACAGTGATGCCATGCGCGCACAATGTCCCGTCACAACGTATAATAAATCCACTGTAGCCACTACAGTGCATTCGTGAAGTAGTAGTTTACTACAGAGCATACAGGACACTCAATGCCTGTTTTTTATCCATTCGGTTGAAAAGAAGTTTGGCGCAGTGCCCACACTGAAGTCAATTAAACAGACCCACACAAGTCGAAAGCCGAATAAGGGTAAACATACAGTGGGAACGCAGGCAGATCCCCTAAGGATGCGGGATAGGACGCGTTCCACAGCGAAGAATACCTACGCGGCTTGATAGAGCTATACCGCACGAGGCTCTAAAATTAACAGCATTCAATCTCCTCGAAAAAATGATCAGTGTTTCTTGATACGCACAGGCGTCCACATTGTAAGGTAAAATGTCCATAAAAAACCCTCCATAAACAAACCAGATTAAACACAGGGGGGTATATTGTCAGAAAAAAAAAAAAAAAAAAAAAAAAAAAAACAAAAAACCCGAGCAACTTCACCAAAAGACCATCTCCGCCTGCTTTAGCACGGAACGAAACATCGTCCCTTTTCGTGCAGGATTTATTCCGATAAAGGATGTGAACTTCGAGAAGCGCTTCCCATGTTAAATCATTTGGAATCACTTCACCACTCGCAAGCTTGTCAGATATTTTCGTTCAGACACAGAAGACAACATCGGCTCGATGAACACCTTGCGCTAGCGCGGTAAAGAGATTGAAAGCTATCAAAAGACGTCTCTCGAGCCGATCCGGTGACGTAGCGCACCGTAGCCTATCATAATTTTAACTCATCAAAGATCTTCACCCCGCGCTGCGAACCCTCAAAAGAATGAAAAGGAATCTCAAAAAAAGAAGCGCATAAGCAAACAAGCAATAGAGATCAGAGAATCACAATGAACGCCGAACTCTCACTACAACCAACCACCTGCCTCGAAAATCATAGAGCGAATAATCATCATCCAGAAGCAACGTAGAAGTCACATCACTCTCGCAACCCTGACAAATAGCTACTGCCCGCCCAAAATGAGATGGAGGTGACGTTTACAGACGTAGATCCACTCATAGGATGGAGCTTGGATCTCTCAATATCAACCACAATTAAAGGAATGTCATGAGGCCAAAAGACAGGGTAAAGCAGTGAGATCCCATTTAGGAGCAAACAAAGCTAAAGAAAAGAGAATACAAGCGCAGCACCGTATGAGGAACAAAAGGTTTGAAAAAACTGAAACCACGAGACAAGCTCAGACAGATCAAATATGCCGAAGAGTAAAACTAGTGTGAGAACAGGAAACAACGAAAGAAAGATGAAAGATGAAACGGAAAAAGATATCAAGCATAAAAAATCGTCAACTAACCAGTCCCAAAATAAGCGCCAATGACGACAAGATCTAGTGTGTCTCCAACTCCTTCCAGATAGTCCTTCTTCAATTTCAGCCAGTTATGGGATCTCTTTGCAATCTCATATGTAGCATGTTCATCAAGCGTCTTGATCATAAGACCTTCGCAGTTGCCCTGAAAATAAGCTGAAAGAAAAAGGAAGACACAGTTAAGGGTCGCACCCTTCAAAATGCCACTACATGAATGATCGTTCATAAAAACCTTAACAGCTTCCTCGAAAAACTCGTTAATGATCTCAGTATCAGTTGAGTCGAGGCTTTTAGCGAAAGCAAATTGACCTTCCATTTCCTGAAAGAGAACTTTTTTCTGAGATTAATTTAAAACATTATTTGACAATGGCTGAAGCTATTCAATCACATAGTTTTTTCTTTCAGGTATACACTGCGTTTATTGTCACCACAAATCGTGTTTAGCGATTTAGACTACCGCTTGGTTCCTCAATTACTTGTCCTCCTCGTTTCAAAGGTGGCGATAATGATGGATTGAATGCTGTGACACCTTGGAGACGCCACTTAAACGCGTTGAGAAGTTGGGAGGTTTGAGAAGTTTGACCAAGTCCTCATGCGCACAACGGAAAATAATTAAACCACATCACAACACCTTTCACGTTCCTCAATTGCCTCCACTTCGTCGCCATCGTAATCACTACTTAGACCGCCACATGAGGCAGATTCACAACCATGCACCGATGCATGGAGCTCCCGTTCCGGGGTGAATGCTCACCAGGGGAATCAAATAAACATGCGCTGAGATGCTGATCCTTATAAGCGCAGTTGTGACTTCGGTTAATTTTAGTCTGGCTCAGATACTTACGTGTTGATCATACAACACGATGTTACAAGGGTGACTAGTCGCGTTCTGCTCGGAGGGTTCTCTACGTCTACGCCTCGAATGTTCTTGCTTACCCTAGGCGCACCCTGCTCTTGCGGCCACGTAATTCGAAATCACAGACTGGGTGTGGACCGCTGGGTTAGAACCGTTGGGTCTTTGCTGTTCAAAGCGCGAAACTCTTCTATTGCGTGAGCCTCAAGTGCACCCCTCCCCCCCCCTCGATCATGAGTAGATCTGGGATCCAAAGCGATGTTTGGCGCTGCGAAATGAGAAAGTGTCTGCATGTCCTCTTTGTCTTAGCGACGCACCCTCATAAAATTAGAGCAACACACGAGCTTCAAAAGAGATCGCGATATCATTTTTGCGCTTAACCACGCACCAGTGGGTCTATAAACGCTCACTTCACAGAAAAGCAACGCTAATAATCTTGAGCTTGTTATCAGTCACAAAGTGGTGGAAGAGGGATGAGGAGTTGGCAGGATTAGCACATGTCATGACTGAAAGATGACACCAACCAAGAAATGCTCCTGAAGAATCGAACGTCGCTCTCGAAAAGACTTCGTGACAAGGGGCTCGCCGTTGAGGTAGAGCAGATCGAATAAAAATACGCAAACTTTCACCTTGATCTCAGCATCATCAGCGTTCTTAAATGAGTACGATAACCCCAACAGAAATTCGAGCAACGAAACCTAAATATCACAAAGAGCATAAACATGCAAACCTTTCGTTTTCTTGTTGTTAAAACTTGAAATGGCAGAATCGATTTCGCGTCAACATTCCATGCGACTATTTCACCGTCCGCAATAAATGAAGATACACTGGGTTTCGCACAGTAACGGACCTAAAGGACTACTTGAAAAGTAATTTATCGAATATACGACCTGGAACAAAGACTACTGGCACTATTAAATTTACAGCACACATCCTTCTAATTCGATTACAGATGTTTAAGCACGTTGTAAAGGCTAGTGGTGACCATTACGCTGGTATCGTCCAATTGAACCAAACGGTTTCCTTATAACTAGGCTTTTCGTGGGTGCAAGAATGGCCTTGCGTTGGTTGACCTTTACAAAGTCATCGCGCATCCCGAAACGTTGACGGCAAGGAGCCGGCCGAAAAGTTGCTAGCCCACTATTTTTGCATATATTTCGATAAAGTACCGATCTGGGGATGGGGAACGTGCACCATCCCTTGCTACACTCAATGCCTGCTCAAACAGCTTGTTGATTTTTCTACCCAAAATAATAGGAGCTTTAAAAAGTCGTCAATGCTTCGTTGACCTCATCCTCCGTCTCGAAAATATTCCACTTCATGAAATGCTGAATTTAACCATAGAGTATCAATCGGTTAGATCACTGCCGGACTTGTAGTGAGGGGTCTGAGGAACGCTAGCGTGCAGTACTCCCGCACTTCAGCTTATGCCGAGATGCCGTGTGAGGTCGTCGGGGAGGTTGATATCTGCTCCCCGTCTCGACCACTGGTGAGGTCGGCTGGTAATACCTAGCCGTCCTACCGCGCCAACCCTGGCCTGTACAATAAGCGGTCGAGAAAATCCTCGACCATGGCTCCGTACTGTGCGAGAGTAGTGCCGAGAGTGAACGTACGCGCGGAGAGCACAGACGGCTCGCGCATGGCGAGTGTGAATGTCCGCGCGGGAGAACGTAACTGATCAGGCGAAAATCCTCGACGTGCCGTTGAGGAATCCTCGACCGATATTCACCCTGGTTCAGGGGTGTACTTGAAACCACCTTAGATTACAATTCTGACCTTCTGAGAGTAGGAAAACGAAACCCGATGACAGGAGCCGAGCGTTAGGCCTCCATGATCTTTTAGCTTGTTCATATTCAACATATTCCCAAAGAGGTTCGGAGGAAAGCTTTCGGCAACCTAACACTATTTATACTCGCATGCGCGACCAGCTGCACGACTGTCGAAATTCATCACTACTACTTTGCGATAGTTGATGCTTATTCACCTTATCAATAATGTCCGGATATTTTGAAGTGTTATTTTCTTGATTGCGGCTGTATATGTAGACAGCACCAGAATCATTCATATGGATCTGTAAACGGAATGTTAAACTTGACGTGTGATATGAAGGAGAGGAAATGAGAGCGAAAACGGGGAAACAATTAACGTCTCCAGAATGAGTAGTACAAAACCGAACGATGTAACATTTACCTGCCCACGTTCTCCGTCGTATTTCCATTCACAAGCGAATTCTGCTTCACCAAATCTTCTTCATGATTTCATCGATTCCTTTTGTCGGATGAGCAAGCATAGGCTTGAGGGGAATACCTAAATAAAGAAGAGTAGACACACAAAAGTGATAAAGAAAAACACAAATTTGTACCTGGTGTTAGCTTGCACTTCTCTCTTATGCTCTCTATACCATCAGAGAATGCAACGGAAATGATTTTCTCATAATTCGGACACTGACTGTAAGAAAAAATATAGGGAAATTAAAGTAATTAGATAGGACTAACCAGTAAGTCGTTTTCAGCAACAATACATGTTCATCTTTAAGTTCTTCCAATTTTGATGATGAAAGCTGCAGACCTTGAACAAGGCAATAATGAGAATACATTATTAAAAGTGTTTGCATATGTGAAATCTATTATTATAATGAAGACAACATGGATCATACGGCTGTGGTTCGCATAAATTACGCTGTGCAACATCTTTTGGCTGTATGGTAGAACACAATCTGTATGTGAGTGACATCTATCTGACCCTCGTTCGAGCAGTGTTATTATTTTGAATTTTTACTTGGATTCACTGCTGATCATTATCGAATAAACGGAGTATGCGGTCAGGGTCGGTCCTACGTTGCTACAAGTAGCAACGGGGGGTCGTATTTTGATGGGTTTTTAGAGGGGGGGTCGTATATTTTGATGAGGTTTAGAGGGGGGGGGTCGTACTTGCTTCGATTGTAAGAAGTTGCATGAGGTGAGGGAGGAGTGGCGCGGGAGAAAATTTGCCGTTTCAGCGCGCGTATATATACCCCCCTAGAAAATGAAGCGTGGGATTAAAGGTAGGAGGGGGTAAAATGGTGGAAGATAATACCGCCCCTCCCCCCTTCCCTCCCCCCTCCGCTCGAACGCACTATTTTTGGAAGGAAAAAGTGCGGAGTTGTGATTAGTGGATACTAAATTAATAAATCACTAGCAAGAAAGAATATGGTTCAGGCGAGAAAGGGGGTCGTACCAAATCCCTTGGGGCGGGGGTCGAAAATTTACAGAGTACAATGATAGGACCGGACCCTGTATGCGGCTCACTCTTCCATCCGTTCTTTTAGGACTTTTGAGATATCGCGTCTCTAGGTTCGATCTGCAGGCACGCAGCTCAATCTGTTCCAGGTGAGCAATAACTTTAACAATACAAGAATAAGCCACCACCATGCAGTCTTGAAGCCGACCATGTATTTTTTCAGCTACTGGGGCACTTTCGCCTTGTCAAATTTAAATGTTGAGCATGAGTTTTTCTCCTCAACAGTCGTTCGTAAATTCATAACGTCGTTCTGCAGATCTTCGCAGTAATGGTACGCAGAAGGCAGTACATACCTCATACCAAAGAGCCATTTGACCTACTGTTCCTGGCTGGTCAGCAAACCTTTTTAAGAACTATTAACAGACGTGACATCGATGCAAATGTAAAGGAATACAGCACAGAAAAAATGAAAGTAAAGCAATACAGCCCAACAAACTACCTTTCTCCTTAACATGCCGAGTAGTGAAAGCATTCGCTAAAGCAACGAGAACACTCTGTTCAGCAAGTCCAATACGAAGCTTTCCCCCAAGAGATCGAACGAGGTATCGCGTTTCGGGCCCACGGCAACCGACCACGAGACTTTTAATGAGTTCAACTTTCTTATTCATAGACTGAAAATAAATCGAGATTTCATTTTTAAAGCAATAACTGTTAATGCAGTCATAAATCACCAGACATAAGCTTCATAGAAACTTACCGCGGCGCCCGTAAGCGTGGCAATCTCCGTTAACTTTTTAAAAATATTTTGTACACTATGTGGCTTTGATCGGAACCCAAAAGTACTGGCGAGTGATTTCTGATTATGGTGCGACTGTTGTGCAACAATTCCTGAAACATAATAGCTTATGATGCTAGCGTAGTTGATCGAAGGTTAAAATAAGAAATCAAAAAACTAACAAAAACAGGTTGATCAATGGTCTCATAACGCTTTCACGCACAAAACTATTTGTAAAAAAAAGCTTGGCAAAGAGGAACTTAAAAAATGAAATCAAGACACTCACCCAAATCGCCTTTCTTTTGCATGTCTTCCTTGATCCTTGCCACTGTCCTGCCTGTAGCTTGCGCGACAGCCTGAAGGGGAGAGCACTTAAAATTTCTTACAGAAAAAATAAAAATAAAACCCTGAAAAAGGACTATAGCGCTGATCTTAGCCCGGTATACTGCTGAACTATGAGTGAAAGTACACGCAAATCGCATCCCTGGCTGAGGTTGCTAAGGACACAAAGCGTCCTTTGCTTTCGCAGCCGGACTTGGTCGCTAGTTGAATGTCTTCGGAGTCCACTTCTGCACCAGCAGCTTGACTTAGGAAAGTTTCGTGGACACGGAGTCACTTTCTGTCCTCGCTAGCTACACCCGAACCTGGTAAACGTCTTCATGACAAATGGTTCGCTGCAGCAAGAGATCGCTTGAAACCACGCTAAGGACCAAACGATCCTTGTGCGCACAGCGACAGCTGGAGCTTTGGTGAGAAGGACCCATTTCCGTTGAATGGAAATGGAGCAGCTTCCCGTGAAAGCGTGAGATGATTGAGATGATAATCTGCTTCATAGTAGCTTCTCAAGCTAACTACAGTAGTGAAAAGGAAGCAAAAGTTGAAATGTTAGAATAAATGCCCTATTAAGATTTTGCTTGTCAAATGTCTACTTCAGGTTACGAGCAAGTCTTTTACGCTCCGTAGCAACAACGCATTTGTCCGAAAAAGAGAATAGAGTCGAATCTAGAACAAAGAACATTGGGGAAACGTTGGACGCACAAGATCAAGACACCTATGACTGAAGATTGTGAACAATGCACAAATTGTAGAGGTGTTTGTGTACTTAACAAACGCTACTACACGATCCACGGCAAACATTAAGCTTGAATGCATCATCAGCGTACCTTAATTATCGTGTGCTCAGCAATCCCAAGTTCGATGCCTTCATAGGCAGGGCCCAATTGATTCACGCATAGGTATACGCAGCTCAGCAGGTCATCCGGTGAATATTCTATGACCTTTGTGAAAAAACCAGCGAGAACATCGATGATTTTCGTTCTATAAAAACCGAATACAATGAAAGAGTTGCCACTATTGCACTATTACAACTCCAGTGGGAGTGAGGTGGGTCAAAAAATTTTTGCTGAAGCTTCTTCTATGGGTGTTATCGAGGCTCCTGATCAGAAATATCATCCATTTTTCAGCGGTGGTGCCGAATTGTTGTGTGGGTTATTTGAGGTCCTGCTTACAAATATGACATTCGATTTTAGCATTCGCGCCGTTTAATTTTCTGCTTTTCTTGGCTCTCGCACTTATAGCCTCTAAGGCTATGCTTAGGGTAGGGGAGATGGAACTCCGTAAAAGTAAGTCACACAACGTGTGCAAAACGGGAAATGTAAGCAGGTTGAATTGCTTACTCAATTTGGAGCCCTCCCCTCTCCAGAGGCCTAGTCCTTGGGAGCTAATTAGTTAGAGGGCAGAGGCAAGCAGGAAATCTCGCCGAATAATGCCAACGACAAAAACAGACATCATATTCGTAATCATGGCCCCAAATAACCCCTATACACAAGTTAACAGCGAATTTGGTGATAACCAGTAGTGGCGCCACCTGGCGCCAAATGGCGCCAATTTGCTTACCTCCGCCGAGATTGGCTGTTATATCCATGATTTAACATCCTCGATCAACTCCATAGGGGAAGTTCAAGCGAGTAAAATTTTGACCCACTCTGCCGCTACTAGGGTTGTGAATTAGTGCAATAGTGCCGCCCCGTCTTACTGGATGACACAATGATTTAGCCGAATTCCCCTTAATCAAACTGTTCGAATAAGATACACAACTAGACAAGCTGTTACATATGCATGTGCCATAACTAACTGACTTACCGCTTGCTCTCACCTTCAATCTTTTCGAGGGTTTTGGCCAGCTCCAAATATGGGACCCTGAAGAAACCACTTTAGCCACGCAAAACAATTATTGTAATTTACAAAAAAGAATTAATGGAACGTGAAGTACCTGGAATTCGGAGTCCACTCGTCAGCTTGCTCCATATTCTCCTTTGTTGAAATCATTCAGAACACGATAGGTGATGTTAAGAGTGGGCCGCTTGAATTGTTTGAAACACCAGAAACCTTCACGTACCGGCCTGCTTACAATGCCCACAATACGGAACAGTTTGAGCTAGCTGCAATGAAGGTGATTTCCTTGTGTTCCAGAAACCATGTACTTTGTAAAAAGACCAATATGAGTAAACACGACAAGAAGTGATCGAATGCAACAAAACATGTTGACAACAAAACGACAAAACAGGATGCTCGAACATGTCAAATTCGCGCCAAACCACAACATGTGATGCACGCGGCTGCGTCGCGACCTTGGCATTGCAGCGCGTTACCATTGAAAGTGAACACGGCATTTGTGACCAAGACAGATTTCTAAATATTAATAGATATTAACTTAATGCACAAATAGTGTCATGTTCTTTGAAATTCTCGTCAATCTTGTTGAAACATGTTTATGGCGCCCCTACTAGTGTGTGGTTTGGGATGCCGACTGCACTTCATATTACGAAACAAAGTCTGTCTGTACGTATCCCTGACGCGTACTGGAGCCGTCCGCTTCAAGTCATGTTCACCACCGGTGACTTTACGAGCCCTCTGAAACAATGTGAAGGGTCTGTCAAAATAGGTATAGCCTTTATAGAAGATTCACGATGAGAACGAAGGTCGAAGAAAATCAAATATACCTAGTGGAGGACAGGTGGACTCCCTAAGGGCCTAAGGGTGCGAACCGATACGCGATTCGCAGCAAAAGGATATGCCCGGCGATCTAGCATGGCCGTCTCCGCGCCGCTATCGCGCGGCGCGCCCACCCTCTTGCCGTCCGTCTGAGCCTCTAGCCGTTTAGCAGAGAGAGCGTTAGCGTTGAAGAGGGCAGCACCGATGAGAGTCGCATCAATGCGGAAATCAATGGCAAGAAGGGGTCCATTTCTCGGGTTCTGGCCGTTTCTCATGGTTTTTTCTTCATCCCTGCACCACTGATCATCTACATTGAATTCTAATGGGCTGCCTTTTCATCGTAAACTCCGCCTTTAAGAGCCTGACAGGAGAAATGAAAGAGTTTGTGGAGTTGGTTACAAAGGTTTCAAGAAGGCAACTACAAAACTTCTTGCTAGCGATCTGAGGCGAAAAGAGTGTTGCAATAGAAGAGAAAATAACGCTCTTCACGGGTACATGGCCAGGTGGTTGTTTCTTTCATCGTTCTTGTGCTTTCTTGGCCTCATATGTGTATGTAAGAATTTTGAGGATCTAGTAGGGTCAACTGTCAGCCGAGTTATGAAGGAGTCTTAATTGGCTTGCTGAGATGCGGAAGGTCGTACGCCGGGGCCAGCGACCGTATCCCGGTTACTGGAGGAGCAGATGGCCGGATGTGAAAATGTAGTCGACCTTCCTTTTGTTTTCTTTGTAGAACGTTTTACCTGGAATACAAGGAGAATATGAAGCAATATCAAGTAAAGCGCTTTGAGCGAAACTAGATGCCACATTAGGCCGATGTCAGACTTTGCGAATCGCGCGATTCGCTAGCGTCCGCGGTCGCGTTGCGGTACCAGCCAATTGAGTGATTCACTGGCCGCGACGCGACCGCAGACGCTAGCGAATCGCGCGATTCGCAAAGTCTGACATCGGCCTTAGCATCTATCATAGTAGAACTGGAATAAGAATGGCGGGCTCTCACAAACTGCTTCAACAGGGAATGAACAAATCCCTCCTACTCTAAATCACAGAAATTGTGCGTGGCGCATCCCAGTGTTTGAGTTTTCAGTTGATTTGTCTTGAACGTAAAAACTTGCTTTAGGGCCATCTTCGACTAAATCAAGCGAATTGCAATGAAGTTGAAGAGTTGACATCTTACTCACTTATTCGTAAGAAGTGATTTTAGCTGTGATCAGAAAGCCCAGATCTAGTAGTTTTCAAAAAAGACGCTATTTTAAAGGAAGTTCTGACTGTTGAAAGTTTGAAAACACACGCAAGCTCAGAAAATAGCCGAAAACAAAGAAAATTAAAAAACGGGCGCTTGAGAAATTATTAGGAAATTAACCTTAAAAATGATTCGTCTTCATTAGAAAGCTCAAAATCCTGACCTTCGGCAGCGGTTCTGGGTTGAGATAATTTTGGAGAAAATCTGATTGCGAAACTTTGAAAATCGCTCGCGAAACACGTTCTTTCCTCCACCTGCACATAGATATTAATTGGAAAAAATCCTGCAACACTTTTCCAAATTCATTTCGAGTTATCTTTTGTTTACAATTCGCGATCGTCACCATATCTAGCGTTGATACTAGTCCACTAAAAACTTGTCTAACGCTTAGGAAAATTTCTTGATGCTGCTTTGCCAAAACCGCAGCCGATGCGGTCAATGAAGGAGGCACCTCAATTCGATGGATTGTTCGTCTATTATTTCGCCCGTCCAGATGCATGAATTAAGTCCAGGGGAAAATAGTGCAAGTCGTTTACAGCTCGACAGGGAATACCTATAAGAGTACAATTCCGCAGCCCCATATATTCTATACGAAGGCTAGTGGTCGAGATTTTTTGAATTTTCTTGGATAACTACTGACTGCAGCACTTATATCCACCTCGTGGATTGAAGCCTCGAGAATGCTCTACCATTTGTTAGTCATAAATGTTACCTATGAATTTTTCAGAAAAAAAGAAAATTTTAGAAGAGTGTTGCAGGACTTTCTTTCCAACCTAATAGTACCCCTCCTCACATCCACCTCCCCCTTTTCCTTGCTACTCTTGTCCAATAGATAAATAGAGTGCTCCAACTCTGACATATTGCGCGACGCAGATGCGAGCAGTTGTTATTGGAGCGCGTTAGAGTTTATTAGGGTTCATGTTCACGCTAAAAGAGTACCTTATCAAGACGGCTCAAGGGGGACCGTACAAGAACGACCTCAGATTGCGAGCGTTCATAACCATACTACACCGCCGCACTCAAGGGTTTTTCGATTTACATGGCATTTTTCTGAGTTACAGAGTCATCTTTACCTTCTTCGAGCACAAAAACTGTCACATATTTACACACTATTTAAAGCATAGATGGACGATTGGAGACTGATCAAACAGACTGCGGAAAGCCACGGAGGGTTTACATAGCGCCGGTTCGCAGTGGGTTAAAAAAGGTAGCAATGCTTATGATGGGGCAATCAGAGGCTTGTAAATAAATATGAAATTCAACCGAAAGTAATAAATCACGGAGAAAAGTTTAATGGACTTTTCAAGCAGCAATACAAGTGAGATGTCCTGCAAATACAAGGAATAACAGTAGAGGCCCTGTAAAGTTAAATGTTGCAGCTAGAAAGGGAAACAATTTTACCGAAAAGAATGAAAGACGTCAGGATTCATCAAACACGTTCAAAGCATCTGTATTACAAACTATGTGCAGAATAAGCTCCCCAGACAGCTGATCAGTTCAAGCATCACCGTAGCGAAGCTTTCTTCCCACACCAGATCTACTTTGGTCCACCCGTCGTACAGGCGAAAAGTCGTTGAAAGCTCTCTCGATGTTGACATTCCTTATAGCTACATCTCCACGCTGCTGATCTAAACTAGGAAATATAGATACAGAATGATTGAAGTATTCCTAAGGTTTATTCAAGAGTTTGGAGGGGAAGCGGTGGGGAGCCGAAAAATCGCCTCTTTCTTCCATTTTGAACACTAAAGAACAGACCAACCTCACCAAAATGTAACCTGTTTTTTTTGTGCAATTGGACCAGTACACTCTAAAATACCACATTACTTCAGGTCAGTTTTCTTCACGAATAAGATTTTGCCCAGCGAACCATACGCGAGGTGGGGCTGATCAACTTCGAGACCGAAGTGGGCTAGGATCGTTGAGCATAACGAGATTGTTTGAATTACATAGTGGTAAGGGTTCCCACATTCAGAGTAATGGTCTTAGCGATCTGCACTCCTGTAAATAGGTCGAGAAAATCACGCTACCGGTTCAGGTTGAAGCAAGTAAAAATTGCTTCCACTTGAACCGGTCGCTTCCAGCAGCATATGCTGCCGACACGCCCACTAGTCTCTGACTGGCTGGCTCGTGTCTGCACACAGTAACCTTTGTGGTGGTAGCCAATCACGGACGAGTGGGCGTGTCGGCAGCATATGCTGCCGACACTGCTGCGGCCCGTAACTCGGTGGTTTCTGCTGGAGGTATCTTGTACAAGGGGCGCGTACCTGGTTGAGTTATAGAGAGGGGGGGGGTCGTATCCGCTTCAGTCGCGTGAAAGTACATGTGAGTTTGTGGTGAAAGTGGAGTTTTCACGAGTAGTAGGCTAGGTGAGTTGGGAGCGCATGGGAGAAAAATTCGCCGTTTCAGCGCGCGATAATATACTCCCT
>MU868816.1:69406-79635 GCA_036418205.1 Ostertagia ostertagi | reverse complement strand
CCTGGGTTGTCCTGGGAAAATGTGTGTACCAAATGCTTCAAAATTCTTGCTGAGAGCTACAACTTCCGCCCACCAAACCAGCATTGCATTTGTTGGAGGGAATACTACCATTTAAAATGCTCATCGGTTTTTCTCAAAAGACAGTGAAGTCTTTGAAGTGATGCCCGCAATCGTCGTCAAAAAGGTGGCCCTAGTTAAATCAGTCGAGACGGGGCTGCACCAGTCTTGTGCTGAAATGGTAGGACACCTTAGCAGTGACTGATCGATGATGCACAAACGCTTTAACGAAGTTGATTGCACAAGAAATTCTAATAAATGTGCTCATCTGCTACTCACGTGTGCTCAAAAAGGGTGCGTTTTTGACCCCATGTGGCAAAAAAGACTCCGGGAAAAATTGTCCAGTTGAGCTGGTGAGTTTCAACTTTTCTATTATAAATGCAGATTCTTTTGTCCGTGCCTAATTTTTAGCAAGTGAGAGATGATTTGTCAGATGATGTCAAAACCGACCTACCTCTCTTTTTCGACTCAAAAAATTCCTAGCTTTAATCGTACGAGGTTTCCACTCATACTGGTAAATGGGAAAGTGCTAATGAGTCAGTCATTCGATGAATATGCTGTTTCACTCCCCGGATTCTGAATTAAAATATTGGTGGTCCGAAACTCGTGGTGAAAAAACGACACTAAGATATCCGAGGCCTAGTAGAAAGATTGAACTGGGCAGCAATTCTTGTGAGCTATGTTCTTTGCCCTTCCTCTTCCTCCTAAAAGTATTCACTGTCCAGAACTGTTCCTTACAATCCTAGGTCAGTTCTTGACTTCCGGCCGCATTTAATCTCACCAGTAGAGTCCAAATGAAATGGGTAGCCCGCGCTTCAAAGTCTTCTGCCATCCTCCACTGTTAGGAGATAATTTCTCATTTTCTTATCGCACTGTCTTGCGATGCTTTGGCGACCTGGTGAAGTTGTGCTAATGTAAAACGTCACCGTGCCGCGAATAGTCGAGTCAAGAACCCAAGAGGGCACTTCGTGCAATACTTCGTTCCGTTTACACTAATTCTAAGTTTATTGAAGCAGGAAGCTATGGAGTGCGTGATCCATCTAGCTTTCGCTTTCGCATACTGGATCATCCTTGCCTGCCAAATCGCTATTACTGTAGCGGCACGAACTATTCCAGCGGATGCCCACGCTTCTGTTGACAGACAATTTCCTGGTAGTTCAGCGTGCGGGAAATCGGGAAATCTGGTTTCAGTTATCGTCGTACAGTGCGTTGCAAAATCATAGGACACCCCCCAAAAATATGAATATCTCGGCTTCTAGAAAAAGCCGTCTATCGCAACTGGTAGAATCAGAACCGCCTCTATAAAAAACCTATACAAACAAGTAGCCAGATCATCCGAATAGTTTCCGTATTTTTAGACAATTTTTTTAGTTTTGTAGTCGTTGCAAAATCATAGGACACCCCTCGGAAGTCTCCTTACAGTTGAATTTTTTATCCATCCAGCAACGATGGTAGCACTTGTCCGGTGTATGGTAATTCTATTAGAGTTACGGTTTGAGTTGCCTCTTTCCCACCCACTCCGCAGACTTTCTTTTTCGCCGCGACACTGATGCTCTACTCATACAGCAATCGAAGCAATTATCTTAAAAACAGCTCAAGAAACAAATAAGCACGTGCTTCCAAAAAATCATATAATAAAAAATAAAAACCAGGATAGAATTGCAGGACTTCCTTCCAAAAGTACTTGGGATATACCACTCGATAATCAAGCAAAATACGTGACTGCGACAAAATTCAGTCATAAAAAATGAAATCTAAAAACAGCACAACCATAGATATGAAACAGCGTAGGGTCCGCGAGAGAAATCCAACGAAAGACTGAGAAAATGGGCTTGTTGAGAACATTTTTCATAAAATAATATAATAATATTCAGAACGCCTATTCGGCTAATAGAGCAGTTTCACTTTAATGAGTTCATTGCTGTGTTCCCGTTGTAAAATAAAGATCCACGCTTTTAATTCCTCGCATTAAAAAATTTACCGTGATGGTCTCCTTTACAAGCTCTTTGATGATAAAAATAATCCTGATTAAAATCTCTTGTCTGTTTCCAGTCAGACATGCCTTAACGAGCATGGCAGCACGTTTCGCTTCACAGGTACGCTAGTTGTCCATATCAGTGATTTTGCAAGTAGGATTTCATTTCTATCCTTTTTTTTTTCGGAGAGCTGACACAGGTGGACCGTACATGGTGATTTTGTTTGATGTAGTCTTCGTGGTTATAGCTAATTTTTTTAGAGAACATCTGCATACTCATTGTGCTCTTGCCCTTGTATTCATTTCGTATGACATTTGGAAAACAAAAACACACATAATCTACAATAATTCTAACTCATCCTAAAAAATGCTTCGATGCCACGTAGAGGCATCAGGAAATAAAACGTCTGGCTTTCAATCGAGGAGAGGAAATGGAGCAACTTCAAACTCGATAAAATAATTGCTAATATAAGACACGTGCTAGCCATCGCTTGAACTCGATGATAAAAAACATTTCGACTAAAAAACCTTCGCGAAGAGGTAATATAATATAAAAGCTAATAAAACTAAAAAATTGTCTAAAATAGTACGGAAAACTATTCGATGATCTGACTTTACTTTTGTATAAGTTTTAAATAAGAGACACGTTTCTAATTCTACCCGGTTTGCGAATAAAACGAAAAAAAATGGGCTTTTAGAAGCCAGATATTCATATATTCGGGGGAATAATCCTCCTATATTTGGCGCAACGCACTGGTATTAAACTGAGCAATAATTTAAATAAGATATGTTCAGGTCTCCGTAAAATATAAGATGAAAAAAAATCGCATAAAGATGGATGCGACTATTTAAAGACGTAAGTCCACCTAAAAAAAGCGGGCAAATATAGGTTCAGGCTCTCACTCACTCTCCTTTCCCCTTTCCTATTTCGCTTCTCGTGCTACATGATAATGAGAGTGTAAATATTAAAGTATTAGAGTTTTATCTTATGTATTAGAATAAACCCGTAAGACTTCGACTAACAAGGGAATGCTTTGGACTTCCCATGGAACTTTGAAAGATGACCTGGGTATATCGATAGAGTCTTGAACGCTGATTGCAAATAGGGACACTATAACTGCTACGTGAACTTTCTTTGAAAGTTATGAGCCTTCAAAGTTGGCAAGAAGCGGACGCCATTTCATCAGGACAGCTAAGCGCAAATGACTGCAAGGTAAGGTGGCGCGCGCAGTGGTAGAGTCGCTCTGCCCTTTAACGGTCGGTGGTGTAGGGTTTGCTCCCGGCCGGAGCCAAAATTTTTGCACACTGTTTTTTGAATCCATGCAGGGCTGTTATCAGGATTTGTGTCTTCTACTTCATTAATATTTGAAAGCCACTCCCATTTACGCTTGTAATATACGTCCCGAAGGTAGAATAGCTTACCTAGAAACTATTTATTCTGGGAAATCGAGGGAATACGATAATAATTAAACAATTAGCTACGCTGTCTTCGGGTGACCCGAATTCAGCGTAAAGAAGGGAAACTACCTTTGCAGGGAGAAAGGCATGATTAATGAATGCAAATCGATAACATGTCTCCACGTCCATTTGATCTCCCGCGTCAAACATTTGAACTACCCGCCAGATAGGGCGCCTGTTTGAATGAATGAAAAAAAATGAAAATAGCAACCTTTGCGCACTTGAAATAAACTCTGTGCAAAAAACCTTGGCTCCAGCCGGGAGCAAACCCACGACCAGCCGCCTTTAGAGCGAGAGCTCTACCACTGCGCCGCCGCCACCCTGCCTCGTCAGCGCTTAGCTGTCCTGATGAAATGGCGTCCGCTTCTTGCCAACTTTGAAGGCTCATAACTTTCAAAGAAAAAGTTCACGTAGCAGTTATAGTGTCCCTATTTGCAATCAGCGTTCAAGACTCTATCGATATACCCAGGTCATCTTTCAAAGTTCCATGGGAAGTCCAAAGCATTCCCTTGTAAGTGACGCCAAAACCTTTACAATCGATTAACTAAACTATAAATGGCGAATTGTTTTCGATATTCACTTGCCGATGATTACGTCAAGCAAGGACGGATTTCGAAATGAGTCACTTTCGAACAGTGGGTTCTGATTCATCATTCACCAACGGCTACTAGGTTGTTGTGAAGTGCATCACCTCTAAAAACAGTTCTTTTCCCCGTAGCTGGAGGGAACCCGTATCTCAGCACTTTCTTCCCTCCATATTTTTGCCTATGTGGGGAAGCAGAGCTAAGCTCCAAGAGCTTTTCTAATCTTCTAGTTGCCTTCTAATCCGCAACCGTTGCTGTTTTTCTTTGAGGCTCGAAAGTTTCCCACTTTTCCTGCAGCTTTGTGTGGTAGTCTTTTTTTGCAATAAATCGCTTTTCATCTCGTTCCCACTTACTTTTCAACGTCCTTTTCATCCTGTCTTCTATTTTGCAGCGTCTCAGAAGGGATCATCATCATAAGTAACCCTCTTCATAAAGAAGGAAATAGTTACGGTAGTTTCTTGTACTACGACTATAAGCGAATACTGCTTCATAACAGATTGTAAAAACCTTTAATAAGGCCGATGTGTAGCGGTGATTGTGCCCGCTATCAGAGATCTGGAGTAAGAACAAAACCCTTGAGCTGTAAGCAAATTCACATTCTGAATATATTTTTACTTTCATTTATAATGTTATCTTCTGGTCTGGCTTGGATTAGCCGGCGTCAGATGGGCAGGTGTGCTCCAATTATTTTGCTCCTGCATCTTTTTGTTCTCTAAAGGGTGGTTGACGAGTGGGATGACGGTGTGATTAACACATTCAGAACGTGCATTACGTTCGTTTGCGTTGCTGCGTTCCTCAGGCTATCGCTCCCTGCCTTGAACCCCAGTAAACTCTTTCAGGGTGTGGGGATGTCTTTGCCAATCACTAGAGCAGTCGGAGTCCCAATCCTTTGACACCTCCTACTTACAAAGAAGGTGTTTAAAGTGTGGAGCGCCCTTTCAGAACGGTTTTGCATGCTGTAGAAGTTCGTGAACTGACAGACAATGTGCATTACCATAGTATTCAGTGAGCGTCCCTTGAATCCCAAACAGCACGCCTGAAATTAGTTAAGCGACAGTGGATGTTCTTCAACGTCTTGGAGTGAACGATTACTAGCTCTATCAGCAAATACACACCACATAGTGAAGGGTGCTGTATGAAGGGATATTAAAAACAGACGACCACGAGACGTGAAATTCGCTCAAAATCGATGTACTGTTAGTGGTAATGCTCAAGGAGGTTTGGGTTTCATTGTGTCGTCGCCGGAATTTTCTTCTTGAAGACTGTAGGATAATATAGGATCCAGTGCCGCCTAGCATCTGCATCGTGAGCTTGGATTGGCACCGGCAAAAGAGGCGAGATTGACAAGGGATTGAACTTAGGACACCACGTTATCTCACTGTGTTCTGGCCTCTGTGGGCCGCTAGCGAACAACTGGAACCTCTGGTTTTGTAGTCCACGCATGAGCTCTATATCTCTAGAAAACCCGTTTTTGAAGAAAGGTTCGCCATACCCTTGAAGCGACTTCCCTTGTTACGTTTATTTCTGGAAGGGGCGGAGGGGGGGGGAGGAGGTGGAAAGGGGTACTTTTCGAAGAGCTCATAGAACTCATAGGAAAGCAATGAAAAACTTAGGGAAAATACGCAAGGTTCAGAGAACTTCTTGAAATTTCGATAAATTTTGCCATACCAAGAGCTTTGTATTCATATTAACGAGCACCTCGAGGCTCGCTTCAGATCCGTTCATAGGGCGAGTTGAAGTGCGTCATGTCTTTGGTTCAATAACATTGTAAAGACACCAACGCACCGGGTGGACGAGTTTGATCCACAAAGCTCAAAAAAGATATAAGTTTTACCCCTGTATATCGTATATTCTATACGATCGTGATATGCGAACCAGTATATTATATATATATATATATATATATATATATATATATATATATATATATATATATATATATATATATATATATATATATATATATATATATATATATATATTCGCACGCATTGCGCGCGCAACACAGATCTGCGGCGAATTTTGATGGTGCGACGAAAATTTTCAAATTTGGCTTGATACACCACGAATATCTGAATTCTCAGCTAAATTCTATCCGCTCCATCATCGACGGCTTTCAACCTCTTTTTCTTCGTCAACCATTATCCTCTTTTCCCGGTCTCCGGACTGCTTCCGGACAATAAATCTCGTGGCAAACTCCGCCTACTTCGGTGCGTGCCCTGCCCACCAATAGCATTTGGCCCCCTTCCTTTCGCCGACCTCTACCCCCTTTTTCACCGGTCTCTGGGACCTCTTGGAACCAAATTACGACACTTTTGGCAAACTCCGCCCACTTAGGTGCGTGCTCCGCCCACTAATAGCAGTTGAGCTCTTTTCCCTCACCAACCTCTAACCCCGTTTTCCCCTATCTCTAGGACTTCTTGAGCCGAGTTATGAAATTTTCGTCGCAATGCTCCCGCACACTTTTTGATCAGCTCCCGCCCTCCATTGAGCAGTCTGGGCTCACTCTTCCACGCCCGTCTCCACTTCTTTTCTCCGGCCTCCGGGACTTCGTGCTCACTTCCTCCGCACACGCTTAAACATGTTAACTGCATCAATTTTGTTTTCTGCTCTGTAGTTTTCTCCAACGAGTTTTGAAATTTTGCACAAGACCCGCTTTTTTGTTTGGGGAAGCCTGGACTCATTATAGTACCGTTAGCTGGCTCTGGCTCTCCTGCGGCGCAGCACGGTTCCCAATTCATGCCTAAGGAATTCTCTTGCCAGTAACGTGAATTCTTGCTATTGATACAGGAAATCTCCTGCTCCAGGGAAGGGGGAGAGAGCGAGATCTGACGGGTCACGCTTCCACAGCAGTTCCTGAATCATCCCTTCTCTGCGACGCAGCGTTCAAGCAAAAATGATGTTCGGTATCCTTCGACCGACACATAGAGCGTATTTTTGTCGACGAGATTCATTTTCCAGACACTGAGCCCAATGTAGTCATCATCGAAGTGGCCGATGGCCTACGTGATCTGCATGTTTCTCCCACCAGAGGTAGTGTTGTTTAGTCCATTTAAAATAGTCCATTCTAAGCGGTATAGTAAGGCAGTACTCGCGCCGCTCCACGCCAACCAAGTGGCAAGCCTTCGTTATCGGAGTCTAAATCCGAACTGTAAGGCTTTAGCAGCGACGCAGTGCGGTGCGCTCGCGCTGGTGACATCAGCCTGCAGACTCCCTCCAATGCGGATTTCAGCAGGCATTCGTGCTTTACTGACTTCCTAAACTCATTTCTGGTAAACTCCACCTTCGACTCAAAAAAGTGTTGGCCCTGTTTGGTTTGCGTGCTCATTCCACATTTGTTTTCAGAAGTATTTTCCCTGGTGTCGACTGCCACAAGAGTTGCAAGTCAAAGTTCTGCAGAATCTCCGTCGAAGTGATGTTGACAAATTTCAACTGCTGAATCGGGAAACGTTTGAGCTTGTTGGGCGCAACCAACGGCTGTTGAAAAGGAGACACATTGAAAGGATGCTGATACGGGTGGTCAGTTCCATTTGCCACTCAAATTGTGAATATATAGTTTCCAGCTTATAAGAGAGGATCTTTACCTTGGAGTTGTTTAATGACAAAATGGCTTCTCGCAAGTTTTATAGGTTTGTTTTGCAGGAAAAGGACCACGTACTTCGCTTGCGTCTGCAGTGTTCCGAAGAGGGATTTTCTGAAGTCAGAAGAGTTTTACTTCATGTTTTTGGGCTTAAAAGATTTTTTGAAGGAAGATGCTCTATTCTTATTTCCCTGTATAGGACACGAATCTAAGCAGATTTGAAGCGGTTTGCCGGCGACGATCAAAAAAAGATTGGGTGTCTTTCTTTTCACTGGACGACCTCCCAAAGGCGCTCAGAAACTCTGACATTCAGTCCCTGGAAATCGTTAAGGTAATTACAGGAAATTTTTGACAATTCCTTAAAGCAACTGAAAAGCGAGCTTAAATCTCAAAGGCACATTCCGTAATATGTTCGCGGCTATTTCGCTTGAAAATGAAACTATACGGGCAAGGACCATCCTTGGAGAACAGGAAAAATCCACTACGTGAAAAAGGGGGTTCGAAAGCTTTTTTGTAAGTAATCAAGGTATATGTCGCGAGGACACGCGAAGGAGCACCTCATACCGGAGGACGCAGGCACCTTCTTCTTTTTCTCCCTAGCTTTAGTCCCGCGCAGTCGCAGGGTCCGCTGTCTTTGTCAGTCGTCGCCACTTTGCTCTGTCCAGGGCATCTTCTGCTGTGGCCGTGATTTCACTTAGGTCCTTCTTGATCACATCCCTCCACCTCTTCTTTGGGAATTCCTTGCGGCAGCTTGCCTTTTGCTACTCCCTGACATTTCTGCACCTTACTCTGGAGCTCTTCCCTGTTGTCTGCAATCAGGGCGATGTATGGCGATGTAGCGTGGAGTATGGTCTCTCCATGAGCCCTTCACCAATACATCCAGTGTTAGGAGGAAGAGGAACAGGCTCGGAGCTGATCCTTGGTGCACCGCGATAGCGCCATACTCACATCACATGGCCTAATGGAGGAGACCCTAGGCCCTACTTCATCAGCGAAATTAGGTGTTCCGGTACATTTCGTTTCCTTAGCGTTCTCCATAGTGCTGCTCGCGGTAGCCGGTTGAACGCCTTTCCCAGGTCGAGGAAGGCGGACACTTTGCGGTATAAATGGCATCGTTGCGGCGGTCAAGGCGTTGTGGCACGGCCCTTACATCCTAGCTTTGCACCTCCCACTGGCGAGAATGACAGGGTCTCTGTAGCTGGGGGCCTCCTTCTATACTCATCAAAGTTTCAGTCGTTGTTACGGAGCATGCTAAGCGGAATGTTGATTGAGATAGGAGTAGTTTTATCGATAGTGTATCAATTGATGGTACTGAAAATCAAAGATGGTATTGTATCTATAGAACATGGACAGGACGGTCATCTTTTTTGATATTTCCAGGATCTTCATGCCTAAACTGTTTAGGTGGCCGCTCGGGATCTGCCTTTGATCTTGTCGTACTTCCTGGATGCTGGCAGTCGAGTACAGGAGTTAACGATAAAAGATGCACCATTCCTCATCGCTGACAGCCCATCATCAATTCTTCGATTCCTTCTCGACGTCGCTCCGGAAGATATCTGCTTCCTCAAGATTAGCTGTTGGGACGGCCTTGGTCCCGAGGTTTTCCAGGTCATTGTATCGAGAGAACGCTTTTGTGTTTCCAGCTGGGGAAATGCTCGAGTAATTCCAATAGACGACAACATTCTTGCCGAGCTCACTGCCACTTCTTTCTTTATTGGCGCTCCGAACAACATCACCATCGATGGTTTGCTCTCATTTGTTGAGGTTAGCATAGCACTCTTTTCAGCATGGACAACAGTTAAATTCGGTTTCATTTCAGGATCTTCGTAGTGGGAAACGAAGTGTGATTTGGGGGAGGATTTGCACCTATATTGCTCTCGATGAGATAACATTCCCTACCTGTTCAAATGTTAAGATTGAAGTAGGAAAGGTTTCATGGACCCATTACTACATCGAATTTTCATCAAAAAAATAGAAGACGTAGCTGGCCTGAATTACCTCCCTGCTCTGTACCAATTTACACATCTTACAACCATGACTATGAAGATCGCTTTTTTATGTAACCACTTTTATTTTAATAAATTAATTTCACTTGTTCTACTATCTCGACCTTCTTAGTCGCCACTCATTTTCTGATCATGGGCCGTATGCTATCTTCCCCGAAGGGGTTGGGGGACGAAAATCCTTTAAATTTTCTCTGTCTTCCCAACTGGGATTGCCCTGATAAAGGCCTACATTTAATGTATGTATGTAGGTAAAAGTAAACATGCACTGAAAATGAAGAAACTACATCGTTCAAAACAAATAAATTTAAAGGAAACTTTGGATCACCTAGCTTCGGGGAAGGATAGCATACGGCCCATGATCAGAAAATGAGTGGCGACTAAGAAGGTCGAGATAGTAGAACAAGTGAAATTAATTTATTAAAATAAAACGTGGTTACATAAAAAAGCGATCTTCATAGTCATGGTTGTAAGATGTGTAAATTGGTACAGAGCAGGGAGGTAATTCAGGCCAGCTACGTCTTCTATTTTCTTGATGAAAATTCGATGTAGTAATGGGTCCATGAAACCTT
>MU868816.1:42483-58645 GCA_036418205.1 Ostertagia ostertagi | reverse complement strand
GAACATTCCAGCTTTTCACGCATGTCAAGTGACTGCCCTCACCCCCACCCCCCTAGACTGGCTACACTCCCCCTGGCCCACGGATTTCCGAACATGCCAGGCGAGCAGACTGCCGCGCCGCCGCGTGGCCCCCCCCCCAACTAAGTTAGCACCCAACTTCATTTACCAGAAATCAGCTATCACTATGAAAAACTTCTAACCAGATTTACTTGGAGGCCGTCGTCAGTTGTGGTGTTTGGTCTGCACCCGACACTTTCTCGCTTTTGAAGCAGAGGTTGCCTTTCCTTAAGGTTGTGATGTTTTTTTTTCGCAGATGAGCTACCCACACGCGGTAGCGCGGCGCTCTGTTCGTCTGCTCCTTCAAGGTTTGTCCCCGATGGCGCGTATTTCGAAACTGCCACGTGGCGACGAAATAGTAACTGCCCCTTGGACTAAGCCTTGGAGGAGCAGACGAACAGAGCGCCGCGCCGCCGCGTGGTCCCCCCCCCCAACCTACCTAGCACCTTAGATTCAACTATTTATTTGAAACAGTTCATGTTACTCCGCTGTTCTAATTAGGGTGTGATGGCGTTTTGGAACCTTGTAATGTACAGAGAAATAAACTTCATCTGCGCCAGCCAGGTGCGTGTCCACTGCAGACTTCACAATACAAGTGACGACGGCCTCCACAAATGTAAAATTTTTCTGCCAATGAAATGATTAGCCTGTTGCAGTTGTATTCTGTCAGTTGTCACTAATTACAACTATCATTTATGAACTATCAGCTACCGTTATAAACCACCAGCTGTCAGCAGAAGAACTTGAAAAGCCGTCGCCGCTAGTGTAGTTGCATCTGTATTGCAGAATTCCCTAGTCGTCGGCGACCAAGGTCCGTATGCTATGCTTCCCCGAAGCTAAGTGATCCAAAGTTTCCTTTAAATTTATTTGTTTTGAACGATATAGTTTCTTCATTTTCAGTGCATGTTTACTTTTACCTACATACATACATTAAATGTAGGCCCTTTATCAGGGCAATCCCAGTTGGGAAGACAGAAAATTAAAGGATTTTCGTCCCCCAACCCCTTCGGAGAGGATAGAATACCGCTCAAAGAATACATAACCTTGTGCATGCGTCATAGGGCGCACGCATAGTCGGTCGTCCGACAGCAACGATCGCAACTGTCTGACTGTCTAACTGCATCTAATCGTCGAATACTCAGGCAAGTCCGACGATCGATACGCATCCAATGCTGTGCGACACTTGCAGTCGTTGCTGTCGTCCGACCGACTATGCGTCCGGCCATACGGCGCGATACATTGGCACTGGAGCGCACGGGCCGTAACTTTCACATCCTACCGTAGCGCGTAACTCGTCCGCGCAGTATTCCGTTCCACTCCTCTTTCCTAGGCATCAGGCTGACATAACCCAGCCGCTCTTTTCTAATCCTTGATAATCAACGAATTTCCTGAAACCTGACCTAGGACACCGATTAATCGATGAAGCCTAGTAGTTGGACGATGCGGACGAGTTCCTGCCCACAGCAGGTGCGGCAATTACGGCCTGTGCGCTATAATGTTATTACGGTCGCTCCATATGAGCTCCTCTCCAGTGGAGAGTCTCTATACCCTACTCAACCGACAATCAGGTGGTCTGCAATGCAGAATAAGCACCGCACCATGAGGCATACATTAACGCTGACATCAAAAAACATGTTCTCTTGAGACCATCACCAGTTGTATGACTGCTTCTGCAGAATTACTTACTTACATAGCGAATAGTTCGGCCCTATGCAAGTTGGGTGGGCACGCCCAGCTTTTCACGCATGTCAAGTGACTGCCCTCACCCCTCACCCCCTAGATTGGCTACACTCCCCCTGGCTCACGAATTCCCCGATTCTCGTGACAGTATAGTAGCGGGCAGCAGTCCCACTTACATAATTTCTGTTCAAAATGCACCGTGCCCCACCCTACTTGTATAGCACCAATAGTTCGAAAAATTTAGTGTCGGTATGATGTTCAGTTCCCTGTTTAATTTTTTACCTATTGTTTTATGCCGTATGGTAATGAATAGTCTGCATTGCAAAGGAGGCAGAGTCAACCCTGCGTTGCGCAGTTCTCAACGGCCACGTTGCGCAGTTTCGCCCGATTAGACACGTTCTCTCGCGCGAACATTCACACTCGCATGCTCGAGCCGTCTGTGTCTCCGCCCATACAGCGTGCGTTGAGGATCTCTCAACGTGCCGTTGCGAACTGCGCAACGCAGGGTTGACTCTGCCTGGAGGCTGGATTTAAGAGTTCGTGATTGTTCGTCTCCCCGTTGAATGATCTCCAATAATTCTCCTGAAGTTCAAAGTTAGTTCCTGTTTTCGATGAGCTTATAATCTATTCTGGGCACTATACAAATAGGGTGGGCACGCCGCATTTTTAACCCATTGGCGACAATGCGATTTTTCGCTTGTCTGCCGCGTCGGACCGCGCCTTTTTTGACATTTTCGAAAAATGTGTCATAATGCGGCTATCCACCTGCACCAAAAATGTTGAATCTTGAAGCATGAACTGTTAGAACTTTGCAAGTTTCGTATGATTGCAGACCGCTTCCAAAATGAGCGTAAATCTTTAGGTTTTGCCGAGGGTGTATTTTGGAGCATGCCAGAAAAACTTCAAATCTCCACTTTAAAACCCGTAAATGAGGTCGGATCCAGATCTCTCTTTGTGAAATGTTGTAGCATTACTCTAGCTGACTCCAGGCGAAAAGCCAGCCGGATACATTCAAAAATAACAAGCTTTGCCTTGGAAAATCACTTTCAAGTACCCCTCGTGTAAAACATCAACTAAGGAAGATATGCACTGACCATTAATACCGTAAGTATGACAACGCCTTCCTGATTAGTATGCTATAGGAACACTTCTGGAAATCCTGCGGAGAAGAGTTATCTCAATGCTGCGTCCCCACATCGAGCCGCATGGCTCCCAGACAATACCTAACCATTTGGGCGCGGCCGCGGCGAACGCGGCCGAGTTGATAGGTGCCCGCGAACTCAGCACAGCACAGTTCGCGGGCACCTCGAGTGCGTTTTCAACGGTTCGCGGGCACAATCGACTCGGCCGCGTTCGCCGCGGCCGCGCCCAAATGGTTAGGTATTGTCTGGGAGCCGATCCGCATTGTCCGTCGTGGCAAAAAATGTGCGTCCCCGCGTCGAGCCGCAATTTCGCCAATGGGTTAATGTATGTCAGTGGGACTGCTGCTCGCTACTATACTGTCACGAGAATCGGGGAATTCGTGAGCCAGGGGGAGTGTAGCCAATCTAGGGGTGGGGGGGGGGGTGAGGGCAGTCACTTGACATGCGTGAAAAGCTGGGTGTGCCCACCCCACTTGTATAGTACCCTATTCTGCAAATTCTGCAATATATATTCTGTAATATTATGCTTGAAACTCAGCTTTGCCTGAAACTGCCTCGTTTCTTTACTTTCAGTACGTTCCGTCCATCAATTCATTGCTCTATCCTCATCAAATGTCGAAGGAATCCAGTTCGATTGGAATAAAAGGAAGGAAAAGAAGAGTAAGGGAAGAGAATTTTTCGGAAGTGTCTGGTATGCTCAACTACGATTTCGCTTAGGCTCTCATACTTTCTTCAGATGTCGGTCAGACTCGGCGACTGCATCGCGATGGACCAGTGTTGGTTGGAGCGACGCGATCGCTCCACCGCTTCGTACATCGCGATGCAATCGCTCTGCTTAGATGCTTGGAGCGACTGCTCGCTCTAAGCACGTGCAGTCGCTCTTGCAATGTGCACAAGCGTGTATGGTCCATTAGGACAGAAAACGACCTTTGCGCGTTTCGCAGCGCGAAACATGCTCGATGAAACCATTCGGACACGGTGAGTACACGAAGTCAGCGTGAATTATGATGTTCCTGCCGCAGTCACGTACAATGCGCGACGCATTGACGCGCTGAAGCGTTGGCACTGGGGCGCGCAATGTCACGTGTTATCGATTTTCATGTGTGCTCGCCTCCCACTTCTCGTTTTCTCTGCGCTCTCTCAACGAGGAGAGAATGTCGAGCAAACTCGCCAACTATACCAAGCGCAATTCATCTAGAAGGTGGAGGATGATGTTGGACTGGCCTTGCGCGAGACGGCATTGCACGTGGGGTGGCCTCATTGTTTGCATAACTTAAAATATTGTTCCTCCAGAAAGCGCGTCAATGCGCCGCACATTGTATTATTGGGTTGATGCATAATTACTGCGGCACGGTGAAGGAATTACGACTCTTGGAGAAGATCCACGCTCTAACATCGGCCACCAAGTCATCCAGCTCGTCGTAAATTTTGTTCGTTTGCCAGTTTTTCAACGACTGATTGAAGTGTAGTCTGTAGGAGCTTTGGTCGGTGAATACGCGTTTTGAACAACTTGAACCATTCAAATTGGCTTCGGCTGATGGTTCCCTCGTGGCAGAGCATACGTGGCGAACATAAATATTTTCGATAAGCATTTCCGTTAACGAAAGAAAGAAGAATATTTTTTGCGGAAAAATGATACACAAAAAGTCAATCTTTCCGAAAGAAAGAATGCGCGAAAAAAAGGCCGCAATAACTATGCATCTACCCAATATGTGAATTCGGCAGAACGCCATAATACAAGCTGATTTCGGATGCTCACCGTGTCCAAACGGCTTATGTCTTGATTGCGCCGCCTGATCGTAGCCGCCCAAAGGCGGACTTCTTTCCATGCCTCGCCTTTGGCTCCGCCCCTTTTACCTTCGATTGTCCATAGAGTGTAGTTTTTGTACGTTTGTTTCTCTTCGGAAACCGAATCTTCATGCGTGAAACTTTGTGTGCTGTTTCCAGTGATCACAACTGACACATTCATGTCAAGAAAGAATGCAAGAATTTTCCGCGAAGATTCCTTTAACGGGGCTGCTAGATTCAGAAAATATCATGTCGTGCAGCATCTTGAGGGCTTTTTTTTGTTACTAACCATAAGAAGATTTAGATTCCATAGAAATGAGCACTTCTCCCATTGAAAGTTTCTCATACGAAACTATATGAAATAGTAAGAAGATCTGCGGATCGTTTCCTCTTTAAAGGGCACTCAACTTTAGTAAATATTCATTTCTACAAAAAAAAACGTTCCGTTGGTCACTTTTTCGTGCACACGTCCTTTTTGGCTTTACACTGTTATAATTTTCTTCAGATTTCACCTTTTGCAGTTCTTCACCCGCTGTTAAAAGCTAGAAGGCGATAGCTTCCTAGCAATTACTTGAAGTCATTTCCAGAATAATGGATCAAATAGTTGCATTGGTCCGTTTCGGGGGATTTGCGGAACGATTTTCGACAGAGCGCTGGTATTTTCGGCTTTGAACCGCTATAGCTTTCCCATAATCAACTTGGAGTTTTAACACGTTGACGACATCGCGCGTTTTGGGTTTTTGCACCGCGTGGGACCAGAGCGATTTTGCGAGCGCCGCCGCCGCACACCAAATCCATGGATTTTGAGCTGTAAATACGCAATACTTAGATGCGATGAAGTGTTTTCAATAATGTTCGATCTGTCTAACTTATCGGGAGTTACAGTAATGGAAGTTCGACCGAAATGACGTGTTAAGGCCATGAAAAGGCAAATTTTACTTACTTTCCCTTTAGTGGTTCCAAAATTAATTTGGACGTGGTTGTTTCAGTAAAAACATATCTTCCCATACGAATAGGTTTGTATTCGCTTCTATTATTCCTTTATCAACATGTTTACGTTAATGAAAAGAAAACGAGGAATGAACTGAACAGACATATCCGTAAGGTCTGGAAAACCTCTGCCAAACTAAAGAATATTTGGCCTTTCTGTGAGCCATGTGGTTTTTAAGTATGCTAATGTATGGCCTATAGAATGAGTACAAAGACCTTAGGAATAAGTCGCGCAAGCGCAAGAAAAAGGGATGACTTGGGTGGGACGCGTTACCGCGTCACAATGTCCCACGAGGTGCGCAAAGTGGGACGCGTTACCGCGTCACGCTGTCGTCAACGTGTTGAAGGAACATCGAACTAACTCCAAAATCGAGCAGGTCAAAAAATAGCCCTGTTTTTCTCTCCTTGAATTTTTTGAGCTATTCCTCTGAAAAACACGATTTTCAACCTTCAAACGGTCGCAACCCCTTCCAAAATTGATTGTGTGGAAAAATATGAGCAAAATGGAAAGTACGAGTGTTGTGCTCTACAACAATTGCGAATCTTCCCTGAAATCTCAACGACTCACAAGTTTTTCTTTTCTAGAGGTTTTCTCTCGAGCCATGAAAAGTCATTTCGTCTGAGTGATTTCTCTCTCCCCTACATAGGCATGGTCAAAAAACATCGGTGTCCCAACATTTGTGGGTTTGGAAAACCCCCAACTATTTCTGTTCTGAGAACCGTGCATTCGTTTTTGCTCAAAAGTTGCAGGAGCTTTTGAAAGTTATCCCACTCATCTATTGTCGAGTTTTGATTCTAATCGTGCAAAGCTGTGAGCCCGAGCTCAGAGCTACGAGCTCAGAGCTTGTCAATCACACCTTTCCAAAATCTCGTGATTTCCATTGCGATTTCAGACAGTGACGTTTTTTTCACACATTTAGGACCCTTACAGTGGTAACTCTCTACATCCTGAGGATATCCGTACATTTCGTCCTGTCCGCGTACATGCCATCCCATCCCATCCCATCGAAATACCTCGTGAACACGTCATGACGTGTAGCTTGGATTACGACGTAGCGGATAATTCAAACACTGGCGGGTTTGTGAAGCTACGCAGCAAGCATTGAGACAACTCGTCCGGATACACCCCTCCCTCATTTCAAATAGGAGAAACGCTGTCTTGATTTGATGGTTTCATCGGCGGTTTTCGTTGCTTTTCTCTTCTCAGACTTTTCTTATCCATCATTTACTATCGCCCGCTGTTACTTCCAACAATTGTTCCGGCGTTGTTGCTTCACGCCAGAAATCCAGAGCACAGTGGAGCGCGCATTTTCTTCGGGATTCTAAGGGAGCTCTTTCTCCCACGACTACTTTCCGATAGTATTCCATGGGAGTCCAACCTTGCAATTAAACTTCGCACTCTCGCAAAAATCCACAATAAAAATGATAAAAGAAATCAATAGATTTAAGAATGTAAATGCCGAGCGCATGCATGGCTAGATTAAGAGGACGGGACCTAATGACAGTAAACACAATGGCTAATAGGCGGAGCGGTTTTGATGTCATCGAGTATCATTGCTGGAAGAGCGTCGGGAGGTAGTCTCGGCCATACATATGTACCTCACAGTGCGCTTAGGAGTCGTGTCCTCCCGAGTCGCCCACCAGCGTCATCAAGTCGCTCCGTCCTCATCCATTTTCACTGCCTTCGTGTTTGGCACATTCTTCGATCGTACGAGTTTTTGCAGTGAAGTTTTTTTCAGATGAGGAGCCCAAATCAACTACATCAAGAATGTCCGCTGATCTGCATGGTAGCTCACTTTGCCCAACGACGGCAAGTGTCTTTTCGACTTTTCAAACATAATTAACAACTTGTATCATTGCTCTCACAGAAGAGAGTGCCTTTGTGTAGCAAAGGTTCAAGTTATGTTAAGGTTTTCCATCTAATTCTGTGATCTCGTGTTTTCAGGGTTTTTTCCCCTGGAATCGTTTACCAAGGGAGTTGCAATTGAAAGTTCTGCAGAATCTCCGCCGAAGTGATGTGAACAGATGCCGTCTGGTGAATCGTGAGACGCTCGAGCTTATTTGCTGTAACGAACAGTTGATGAGAAGAAGAGTCATTGAGAGGCTGCTGCTACGAGAAGTCACTCACATTTACAGCTTTCACTATAATCTCCAGTTAATCGACAAAGGTTATTTTTTGCAGACCGAATACGGGGATGAGATGCAGATGCGCGTGCAATGCTCTGAAGAGGGAATAGATGAACCGATGGTTGGTTATTACCTCTCGACTGTTAGGTCATTTTGAGGAGTAAACGTTTCGAGATTAAAATTGAAATGACAGAAAAGATAAGCGTAGTCTTTTTGCGATGGGCATGACGAATGCTGGATCATTTCAGTTCTTCTTAGACGATACGAAAGAATTCGTTACAACGCTGCCGAGACGCCATGATTTTCCCACGTTCTGCTCATTACCACCGCCGCTTCCCAGCATTCTTCCAAAGATGACCAGAAACGCTGAAGTCTGTCTTTTGGAGATTCAGAAGGTCGGTTTTCCATAGCACTCTGACAAAAGGGATGGATTTCCCGCCGCGTGGGACCTTGGCGATTTCGATTTTGATGCACATTTGCTCTACTCACATCCGTGGATTTTGAGCTGTAAATGCGTAATACTTGGGTGCGACAAAACGATGTTAAGTTATGGGGAGGGGGAGGGTGGGGGCAGAGCCAAAGAACTGAGCTCAAAGTGGCGCGTTTTGGCTGAGGAAGACAAATTTCAGTTGTAGTCGCTGTAGTGAACTTCGAGTGTATGTTTTACATGGTTCTTTCAGTAATCTTTCCATGCGTAGTGGTCTTATGTGCATCTAATACTATGTATTTCACATACATGTCTATGTAAGAATATAAAGAAACGAGATCTTCGCTAACGTATTAGACGATTCGGTGAACCAATTCGTTTGCATGCTGTGGTGTCATACATAGAATAAACAAAAACTTAGAAAGAATCAGTGCGAGGCGCATGAACCTCGCGCCGTCCCGCGTGGCGCCCAAAGCGCGAGGCGCATGCGCCTCACGCTGTCATCAAGGTTTGGCCATGTGCGAAAACGTACTAACGGTCGCCCTCCTTGCTCCCCATTCCAGGAATAATGGGTCCATTCCCAGTTTCAACGTTTCGTTGCTGTGCACATGTACAGGGGGCTAAAAAAGTCACCTTCACCTTTCACCCTTCGTTGTCAACACTGCACTGCACATCTTTACTAGGGTCCAGCAGCTTTTTCCCAACTACATATTGAAGCGACTTGTTTCACACTATTGATGGGAATTTTGCACAGACGACATCAGAATATTTTGCCAAGAGAACGTGACGCCAGGCGCTGGATGGGATCACGGATTACAGCACATTGTCTTAAATGCAGGATGGCCCAAGATCCATCCTTCGGTGCACAGTCAGAGTGTCTGTCCTTAAAGTCACATTTCAGGATTAAGCACGCTCCTCTGCTCCATCGCCGACCGTAGTAGACACGCGGACAAGCGTTGGTGTTGCGGTTTGAAAGTGTGCGACAAAGGCGCTAGAGTTCGCTCTATCCGCAAACTACACCTTCGTCCGCAAGCCCCGCCTTCTGCCTGTCGGCTGCCACACAACGCTGCGCGAAAAGCGGGCGCAATGCAGCAGCGGTTGCATTGCGGTTCAATGTTATTGGCACTGCAGCAAGTGGAGCTATCCGTGAAACTCATCCGACACGCCCCTTCTCTATCCTAGGGGGTGCTCTGGACGTGGTCCGGGGTTTCTTTTGCTTTCCTCTTCTTTTCTAGACCTTGTCCTTGAACGCTCTTACTCATTTCATCCTGGTGCTTGCCTTTGGAAACCTACCTTACGATGATTAATTTGAGGAGATTGCTTAACAGGTTGGGCTGAAAGCAACATTCGTAGATGGGATTTGTGGATGCCGAATTGACTGAAAATGAAAAGCAAGCAAGGAAAACCGTCGGTAAGCCCAAAACTAAAATTCCTCTTGAAATAAGGAAGGGCGGGGCCAGACGAGTTGTGCGAACTTGCCTGCTCCACGGCTCAACTAACCCGCGCGTATTTGAATTAGCCGCTACGCCGTAATCCACGTTGCGTGTCATGGGGTGTGCGCTACGTAACTCGTCCAAATGCTAAGATTAGTCGCCAAATGCTGACTTTGAGACCCTAGCGCCATTGTCGCGCACTTTCGAGCCGCGACAACGGCACATCTGTGCTACTCGTGGGCTACTCTATCCACCCACTGAATAGATTCTTCGACATGACTTCTGCCGGTGGTGTTGCTTTGAGCAATGATGACTGGCCTCTTTGAAATCGCCGGCGATGCTGGATAGCTTCTTATTTTGGAGATGTTGTGGGCAATAGATACGAGCTCACATCTGCTCATTGGGGATCATTTGAGCAGTGTTTTGCCGTAGCGCGTCTATCTACAGGCGATGTCAGACTTTGCGAATCGAGCGATTCGCTAGCGTCCGCGGTCGCGTCGCGGCCAGCGAATCACTCAATTGGCTGGTACCGCAACGCGACCGCGGACGCTAGCGAATCGCTCGATTCGCATCTACTCCAATTTCTATATGACTTCAGAGAGATTACTATGTAACTGGCAGTATTTTAGAGTTGCGTAATTTCAGGTGGATCTTAATTTGCCCTGGATTTTGCGAGATCTTCTAAATCTGAAGTGTCGAGTCCTCGGTTTTCGAATTAGTGAATTATCCTTGAATGCCTGGAAGTTTGCGGTTCTTTACCAGTTCCTTCGCGATCTCGCTCCTACGGAGATCCATCTCAGCAAAATTGACTTTTATTGTCCTCTGGACGAAATCAGCTTGGAGGCCTTGCAATTCATCGTAACGAGACGATGTTTTTCTATGACCTCTTCTCAAAAATATCGCTCTCGAATACGGTTTCCTCGTTATTATATCCCAGTAGATGACAGCGTTCTCGCCCAGATCACTGCCACTGATTTCTGCATTGGCGCTCCGAACATGATCACAATCGATGGTTTGAAGTCATTCATAGAGGTCAGTTCGCCAAACTTTTTTGCTTGAAGACAGCAAAAATTCCACTTTTATTTCAGCGTTTGGCAAGCGGGAGACAAAAGGTTTGTCGTGGAATAATTCATACCAATTTTTCGGTGACTAGTGTTTTACCATTCCCCTCAACGTCCAATGTCAAATTAATGGTGCTGAAGGGAGGAAGGAGCATCAGGGTGACAACTGATGTCTCGGAAACACCCCGTTGAAGCTACCTGGAATGACTCGGAAACTTTGGCTTCAGCATTATGTATCTCTTTTGTAAAATACAGGGGTGGCCAAAAAAAGAGACACTTCACTCAACATTCAAAACGGAATTATTTACGCGTCGCGAAACCAAACCAAATGACCCCAACTGAATATTGAAGAGCACGTTATAATCTATCAACAAGCTACACAACAGCCTTCTACACCGACGACATCAGAAGATTTTCCCACGGAAGCATTGTGCACGGTACGAGCTCAACGAGGTCGTCGAGATACCATAGACGATTACGACGTCTCTGAAACGCTGGTCAAAAGCGGTTTTGCATATTCACAGCTAATGTCTCTGGGAAGCTATTCAACAATTAATTCACTGAGGAAATTGTGTAGCAGCTTCAGGTCGGAGCGATTTCGGTAAGCCTCGTTGAGCTCGACGGTGACGGCAGATGACGTCATATTCTGGAGACGGCAGGGGCAGTGAAGGAGTGCTTGCTTCTGTTTACGGAGGAACAACTAAGGAATATAACGCCATAAAACTTTCATTAACATCGGCTCCCTGTGTGACGAAAAGTTCGATGATGTGCGCCATGGGCTAAGTCTCTTTTTTTGGCCACCCCTGTATACTCCCACAAAAGCTAGAGATTCTAGAGATTTCTTCTGGACCTTTTGTTCACAGCCACAGTCTCATTCAATTGAGGAACCTCAGGCCTCCTTTCGTATGTACATATGTTTGTTTACATGCTTAGCTATACGTTCAGGTGTATTCTTAGCCTTGCTTTTCTCAAATTTTTATGAAGCAAATAAAAGTTTCTCAACTTAATACTTCCCGCCATAATGAGGCCGAAAGAATTTCTTTTCGCAACTGGAGTTATTGGATTATTGCAGTTGAAAAGGACAGGTAGATGGACGAGATTCCTTCCAACCATATTTCTTCGAAGTGTTTTGTATGAAGCACTTGATTCATTGGCGCAAAGTGGCTCGGGAGGGGAGGGGGTAGCGGCCGCGTGCGGCATTGCGGCAACAGGAAATTCGTGAGCACACTTATGAGGAAGGTCTTTCAGGAAATGCCAAGCTTTCTCAAAACGGTTTTTTGCATGATATAGGGGTACATGCATGGAACACTGAACTATAGTTCATTTTTCCTGAGCGGCCCTCTGAATACCAAAAAAGGGGTTATGAAGTGGTCCGTGGTTCGAATCCTCACAGTGACAATTTTTTTGCATTCTGTTCGCGCTCCAAAGTTTCACGAAAAAGGATGTCAGCGTGAATAGCAGATGTCATATCTATAACTAGGAGCAACAGCAACCTTCATACGTAGATTTTGACTAAAAAACTGGTGGAGAAAGTTGCGATACCAAAACGGCGCCGTTGTAGCGCCCAATGGCGTCATAGCGAATTCAAATGACGTTTACGCTAAAAACTAATAGAATATTCGTAATCAGGACGCCGAATAACCCCTAACCCGAAAGTTTCAGGGAAAATTAAGATTTCGTCCCAACTTCGAACAGTTGGACCATGGGTAGTAGATCACTAGCCCGTCAGGCTCATTGGTAGATAATTTGGAGCGACCTCTTTGTCATCTTTCACGGAATGCGAAATCCTTTCCCGCAATAGAAAATCGTAGACACTCAAGCCGACGATTGGCGAGAAGTCACCAATGACTATGTCACTAGGTTCCCCTCATTGTCAAACAGTGGCAGGTCGGGTCCTGGTCATATTTCTGGCTGGGTCTACTGTCGATAGCAAGATCAGCTGCAAAGAGCGCAAAGTTGTGTGAGACTTGCCCTGCAAGGGAGTACCTCGGTTTCCGTGGTAATCACTAGGACGGACCCCTCCTATTCCACGTTAGCCCTTCTGCAAGCCTTCCGGGGGCAATTTGTTTATGAGTTATAAAATTTCTACCGATGCACACACAAGTTCGTGAGAGACCGATACGAATTCGCAGTCGTAGGATCTCAAAACGAACATAAAACCGCATTATATGCATGCGCAGGAGTGCACGATCACAGGAAAATGACAATAGAAAAAAAGCAAAATTTTGGCACTGTGGGGAGTCGAACCACCAACACCGCCCTTTCCCTTCCCGTTTCACAGACCGCACCACTAACCACTAGGCCATCCGACTACCGCTGATAGCTTCGCTTCATACGGCGCTGATGAATAATACACAATAGTTTCAATACATGCCAAGGAGATCGTTTTATTTTTGACCGAATTCCGCACTGTTTTCAATGTACAATTCATGAGAACCTTTCGATATGACACTGGTCAACGCTGTGTGCGATGTACGTCACAAAAAAGTGAACTAGAACGGCAGTTCCTTAAAAATTTTTTCTTCGCTCCTTTTTTGGTATTCAGAGGGCCGCTCAGGAAAAATGAACTGCAGTTTGGTGTTTCATGCATGTGTCCCTATATCATGCAAAAAACCGTTTTGAAAAAGCTTGGCATTTCCTGGAAGACCTCCCTGGTTAGCATGCGTGAGAAGCTGGAATGTTCCATGAGAAGCTGCAATGTCCGAGTTACACTACATCGCTAAGCCGCGCGTGGCGACTGCCCCTCCCCCCCCCCCTAAGGCACATTGCGGTGATTCATTTTTGTAACGTGAAATGGTCTTTCAATCGAGAACTGCCTCAAAAGAAGTGACCCAGTGGTTGGTTTGGTCCCGAATGTCAACCAGAATGAGTTAAAAAAAAAGAGTTTAGTTATCAGCAGTTAGTTATCAGCCGAAATACCAGCAGAACATGACCACACCACCCCAAATTTCTATTAACGCTCACTTCATCCTTCGTTGCATGAAGTGAGAATTCCCAAAAGCTATTGAGAGGGTGTGAAATATGTGGGAGGTTGTTCTGCTCATATGACTATATTTTTCAAAAGTCCAAATTCAAAACTACAATTCCGTTCTCATCAAGCACTAGCCAATCCATTCTGGACGGCGTGCTGCTCCATGTGCAACACGCTACCTCACGATGCGGATAGCTATTCTTTTATGTATTTGTTAACGTTTTTCTGAGAAGGCAAATTCATAACTGAATTTTATGAGCAGCAGAAGTTGGCCCTGTATATGTGACCGCTAAAAGCACCGATACAAAATTGTTGGTTACTGTAAAAGAGAACATAAAACCTACGAAGGTGCACACATAACAGCAGTCTGTAAAGGGTTAAACTGGATCGTGCCCAGCAAAATCATGATCCTACCCTCACATAAATTGGTAGCTTGAGGGTTATCATCCGGGATAGACCGAAAAGAACAAAGAAGTTGCTTCGATAAACAATCCGAAAACTAGATGAAAACTCGTTCAACTTCCCGTCATCTATTACCTGGCAGTTACAATTTCACTTTCTATGTTATTCATCTATTGGCCATTTCGCCCCTATTCCTAAGCTGGGAAGTTTCGAAGGAGGATTCCACGATAGGGTCGGAGGTCCAAAAATGGGAAACTAACCTTATAGAAAGACAGGCGGATTCTCTAAGGGTGCGAATCGACAAGCAATTCGCAGCGAACGAAATGCACCCGGCGCTCTTGCATGGTCTTTCCGCGGCGTTTCCGTCATCGCTTTCTCACCGTAGGTTTTTGCCGTTGAGCAAGAAGAGCGTTAGAGTTGAAGAGGGCAGCAGCGATGAAAGTCTCATCAATGCGGGGTATCAATGAACTAGGATGGGCTCCCTTTTCTCGGTTTATCGAACATTTCTCTTGTTTTTTTCATCCCTGTACCCCTGACCACTTTGGCCCAAATCCCAACCAGCTGGCGCCGCACACTGTTGCGAACACAGTTCTGCTGCGGAAATTCTCAAATTCAATCTGCCGCGAATATTTGACTCGACTTCAAAGCTAGTCCCATCCGCTTTCTTTTCGACCTCCGTGTTATCCACGTACCATAGCTCAACTTTGGATTTTAACACCGCCCGCCACGTTGCATGCCCTGCCCACTGAAAGTATTTGATCCTCCCTCTTCGCCAACCATAGCTCCTTTTTCCCGGTTCCTGAAACTCCCACCGAGATGCGCTCAGAAAAAATTGGATAGAAGTGGGCAAAGGATATGAACCGGGATCGAAACCGAGTTGTATATCGGGTAGGAAATTCTGCCCAGTTTGATGCACGCCACGCCCATAGTCAGAATTGAACTGCCCTCTTTCTCTGGCCTCTATCGACCTTTTCCCCACTCTCTAAGACTTATCAACACCAAATTATGAGGACTTGTAGAAAACGCTGTTCACATCAGGTCACGCTCCGTCCACTGTGGGCGGGCCTACGCTCACGTCATGTACAGGGGTGGCCAAAAAAAGAGACACTTTGCCATGGCGCACATCATCGAACTTTTCGTCGCACAGGGAGCCGATGTTAATGAAAGTTTTACGGCAAATATTCCTTAGGTGTTCCCCCGTAAACAGAAGCAGGCCCTCCTTCACTGCCCCCGCCGTCTTCAGAATATGACGTCATCTGCCGCCACCGTCGAGCTCAACGAGGCTTACCGTAATCGCTCCGGCCTGAAGCTGCTACATAATTTCTTCAATGGATTAACTGTTGAATAGCTTCCCAGAGACATTAGCTGTGACTATGCAAAACCGCTTTTGACCAGCGTTTCAGGGACGTCGTAATGGTCTATGGTACCTCGACGACCTCGTTGAGCTCGTACCGCGAACCATGTTTCCGTGGGAAAATCTTCTGATGTCGTCGGTGTAGAAGGCTGAGGCAATTTTAAGGCAAGAGTCGGGCTCAATAAGGGGGTATTATGGCGATTGGAACTGAGTATAGAGGTGCGAAGTGGAACGACAGTGGAGAAAAACTGACTGACTAGCTGATCTCACACGTTATGCCAGCCACGCACCACATCCCATGGTGGGCGGCCGGAGCGCCTCCAGGCGGCGCGAGCGCTTAATGCATGCCCTGGGGCGTTATTACGGCGCCTTTTGAGATTCTGAGCATGGCAACGTCCCTGTGGGTGCGTAGCCATGCACATAGACGACTAAAGTGATTGGTTTGGTCCACTGAGCCTGACTCGTGGCTTTTAAGATAGATTAGAATGTGCTCTTCAAATTACTGAGTTGGAGGCAGTCGATTTTGATTTAGCAAAGTGTGATTAATGCTGTCTGAAATGTGGAGTGAAGTGTCTCTTTTTTTTTGGCCACCCCTGTATACTGGGAACATCTAAGACATTGCTTCCCTACATCAGTTCTGTTCTGCTAGGTGGGCTTTTACCAAACAATGAATTTTCATTAAATATCGCTTTTAAAGTGAACGCCGCCAAGCACACTGAGGCTGAGCCTC